>BQNB010043360.1:0-24172 GCA_026074375.1 Tanacetum coccineum
TAATCTAGTCCTTATACTAACTACGAGCTAAGACTTGTTACAACTTTGGAAGTGACCGACACTTTTCGTGTTTCCAACAGTTACGATGGCTGATAATCGTACTATGGCGCAATTGCTCGAAGCACCCACCGAGGGTTACGAGGATGCGATAGTTATTCCTGAAATCACCGCGAATAACTTTGAGATCAAGCATGGTCTTCTTAATCTTGTCCAAAACAAGCAATTTTTTGGAAATGATAAAGAAGACCCACATGCTCACATCCGTTATTTCAACAAGATCACTTCTACGATGAAGATTCCGAACGTCCCAAATACGTCGGTTAAGCTTATGCTTTTCCCATTTTCCCTCGAGGGAGCAGCCCGGATTTGGCTTGAAAAAGAGCCCCCTCGATCGATTCTTACATGGGATGATCTTGTTTCAAAATTCATTAACAAATTCTTCCCTCCCTCTAAAAC
Organism: Tanacetum coccineum; assembly: GCA_026074375.1. Taxonomy (NCBI): domain Eukaryota; kingdom Viridiplantae; phylum Streptophyta; class Magnoliopsida; order Asterales; family Asteraceae; genus Tanacetum; species Tanacetum coccineum. The sequence goes on from BQNB010043360.1 coordinate 457, forward strand.
GACAAATCTCAGAAATGAAATCACGAGATTTCAGCAAAAATTTGATGAGACGTTTTATGAGGCTTGGGATCGTTTCAATGATCTTTTAAGGGGATGCCCTCATCATGGGTTTTCAGAATTGCATCAACTCGATACATTCTATAATGCCCTAAATTCAAATGATCAAGATTCATTGAACTCCGCTGCGGGTGGTAACTTTTTGGATAAAATGCCTCGAGAATGCCTAAAAATCATCGAGAGCAAATCCAAAGTTCGTCAATCACGAAGCAAAGCCATTGTTTCAAAAGTGAGTACGAGCTCTTCTACCCCCGCAGTTTCATCCGATGTTGCTGAGTTAAAAGATATGGTTAGAGCATTGATTCTCGATAAGAAAAACCAAACTCCAGCTCCCGCTTCCGTAAAAGCGGTTGAGCAAAGTTGTGTAACTTGCGGGGGTGGACATTCTTACCAGAATTGTCCAGCCACCAATGACTATCGTGACAATATCCAAGAATACGTGTCACAAGCCGCCGCAGTTAACTACAACCAAGGGAATGCCAGTTACCGACCTCAGATGGTTGCTAACCAAATTCGACCTCCCGGTTTTCCTCCTATGCAAAACCATCAAAACAACCAAGGAATAATCAACTAAACAATTTAAATCGGGGAAACAATGACAATCAAAAAACGAGGGAACAATTTCAACAATGCCATGATTAACGTCCCATGGTTAAATCAACACCAGCTTACCCAAACTCCTGTTCCTCAGACACATAGTGTGTCCAAAACAGTTTGTCCAACTACGTCAAGGCTAATGATCAGTTCTAAGGAACATGCTAATAAACTAAGGACCAAAACTTACAAACACCAAATGGCCAATTTAACGGACATGCTTTCCAAGTTTGTGACTTCCAATACCGCCTCTACTTCAGGTTCGGGAACTCTCCCATGGTACACCATTAATAACAGAAGGAAGATTTGAACAGGTCATCACCAACCGAAGTGGTGTTGCCATATCAAGGACCGCGCGATTCCTTCTACTTCATTCTTCTTTCTCCGAAAGTAATTGAATCGTGAGTAACGAGAGTTACAAAGGACACGATGCTTCCCTACTAATACGAAAGCACCAAAGTCGTATCCAACTCGTTGTTCAAGTCCAATCTCAAAATCCAATCTCCGAGCCCGATGTTGATCCCGTTAGTGCTCTGATGCCTAACCAACGAACATCAATTTTCCTTTTCCTTCAAGAAGAAATGATGAAAGACGCCGTGAAAAAGCTAACGATCAAATGAGGAAATTCTACGAAATCTTTAGAGATATGAGTTTTTAAAATTAGCTTGCGGATGCTTGACCTTATGCCGAAAATTTGCCTCGACTCTAAAAACTTTTAATCGGACGGAAAACAAAGAGAAGTTGAGTGAATGGCTTAGAAACTCATGAAGCGGATTGCTCAGCAGTCATCCTAAACAAATGATCCGAAAAAATAAAAACACTTGGAGTCCCCTGGCCGATTTCTTATTCCATGTGAATTTTCTGGGATTAATACATGCAACGGCCTTGGCCCGATATGAGTCGCAAGCATTAATCTTATGCCATTTCCTTCTGGAAAGATCTCTCTCTTCCCGAACTAACCCCAACTTGCATGACACTAGAGCTAGCGGACCATTCAATCACTGAACCAATCGGTATCGCCAAAGACGTCCGTTTAATGGTGGGAAAGTTCTAGTTTCCAGCAGATTTCGTGGTCGTAGATTTTGAACCAGACCCCCGAGTACCTTTAATTCTCGGGAGAAGTTTCTTAAAGACCAGTCGTGCATTAATAGATGTTTACGAAGGTGAAATAAACTCCTTGTGTTGGCACAAGAGGCATCACATCAATCTGGACCAAACTTGAGTACCGGCTAATTACATCAATATGACGGCGAACCGAATAGGACGTCATTGATTGGCATGCGAAGATACTCTGCAAGAAAGTTCTAGGTTTTTCTGTTTCAGAGGTCATACGTAATCCTTTCTCCAGATTACGAATCCATTGTTATCAAATTCTTCGACAATACAATATACTCCTTTTGGAGTAGTGATTTTCTCCTTCTCGAAGAAGCCAACGCTTTTATAGCTGTCGATGACGAGCCAATTTCACGGGAAATTGATGCTACTTTCTTATGGATCTTGGTGGGTGACATTTTATTCTGGATTGCACTTCTCAATAGTGAATCCGTTACCCTCCCCTTCCGATATCATAAAAGATATTCTCCCGGAATCCGGGAAAGAATTTAAAGTTGTTTTGAAGCTAAACCGGTTTTAATTCATCAATTGATCGAAGCCTCTCACGAGTTCTGAACTCTAGGACTCTGCCACCTCATTTAGAATACGAATTTTTATGGAATGTGACGACAAGATTAACGTCATAATTGCCGAAAAGATTTAAAGGATGGAGGGAAAAAAGAGATCTTATCAAGGTTCTAAAGTCACACAAGCGAGACATCGCTTGAAAACTCTTGATAATCAAGGGTGTTGATCCTGAGTTTTTGTACTCAACAAAATCCTTATGATGAGGATACGAACCAACAGTTCAGAAGTCAAAGACCGAGTAAACCAAAGTTTCCCACGAAGTCATCATAAAACAGAGGTGGAAACAACTTACTTGGTCGATGGATTAATTTTTCCGTTCTATGACAAGCCATAGAGGTAAGCCCGGTAACTGTGTTCCATAAGAAAGGTGGCATAACCGTCGTCAAGAATGATGATAATTATTTGATACCGACTCGATTGGTCACGGGGTAGAGAGTGTGCATTGACTATTAGAAAGTTGAATGATGGACACCGGAAAAGGTCCATTGTCAAAATTACTTCATGGATACAAATGCTTTGAAAGACTAGCGGGGAAACCCAATACTATTGTTTCTCGATGGTTCTCGGGTTATTTTTCAGATTTCCCATTGACCCGAAAGGATTCAAGACAGAAGACAACATTCACATGCCCATACAGAACAGTTCGCCTATCGTCGAATGCTTTTGGGTTATACAATGCACCTAGCCACGTTTCAAGATGTTATGATGGCAATCTTCCATGACTATGATCGAAAAGACAATGGAAATCTTGTTTTTGTGTTCATGGATGACTTCCTCGGTCTTTAGGGATTTTTTTTCTACATGCCTATCCATTTGGAAAAAGATGTTTGAAACGGTTGTGTAGTTACCAATTTGGCCTTAAATAGGAGAAAAAAACCTTTTTATGGTTAAAGAAGGCATTGTTACATGGACACAAAAAATTTTTATTAAAACGTCAGGAATGGAGGTCGATCGTGCATAAAGTTGAAGTTATAGCCCAAGCTACATAACCCGCTACTGTCAAAGGTGTCAGTTTAGCTAAGCTTTATTGGGCATGCCGGTTTTTACCGACGTATTCTACTGACTTTTCAAAAATTGCCCGACCAATGACCCAACTGGTTGAAAAGAGCTCCATTTTTCTTCTCAAAAAGAGTGTATCGAATCCTTTAATAACTTAAAAGAAAATTAAAAAAAAACCGGAATAGGCTACAATTTTGATTGCTCCCGACTGGGATTGCCCTACGAACTAATGTGTGACGGAAGCGACTTTGCAATTGGGGCAGTCCTAGCGGCAAACGAAAAGAACAAGCATTTCTACCCAATTCACTATGCAGAAAGACAATGACCGAAAGATCAAGCACACTACACTTTTACGACAGGAAAAAGAATTACTCGCCGTAGTGTACGCTTTTGAGAAAATGCCGGGTCATATCTAGTTTTGTCCAAGAGCATAAGTGTATACAGACCATGTGCTATAAAGTATCTCTTTACTAAAAAAATGGATGATAAGGCAAGTATGATGCGGTTGGTTCTTTTGCTCCAAGAATTCGATGTTGACGATCCGAGACAAAAAAGGAGACGAAAATCTTTGCCGCCGTTCATCTCTCAGACTTGAGGAAACACTCACATAATTGAGTTCGAGAACAACGGGAAATCACGGAAACATTTCACTCGACTCTTGGTTTTGGATTGCTTTTCGTGATGATAATACCTCATCGTTTGCAGATTTCGCAAATTACCACAGCGTGGAACTTCATTGTCAAAGGATGTCGACCCAACAGAAAACAAGTTTTTCAAAGAGTCAAACATTATCTTCTGGGACGACCCCTTCTTTTCAAGATCTGTGCTGACAAGTAATCAAGGCGATGTGTTTGGGGCAAGAAAGTTTTGATCACTTCTACAAGGCTCTGAACAGTGGTCCACCGGGGGACTCTACGGGTGCCATATACATCGCTAAAAGATTTTCGGATTCAGGATTTTATTGGCCCACAATCTACAAGGATGCCATGACTTTGTCACCCGATGTGACATTTGTCAACGTCAAGGCAAAATTTCATAACGTGATGAGATGCCATAAAACTCTATCTAAGTTTGCGAAATCTTTGACATTTGGGGCATTGATTTTATGGGGTCATTCCCGTCTTCAAGAGGGAACATTATATAATCGTGGCTGTCGACTTACTTATTAGTAGAAAAGAAATGGGCTGAAGCGAAAGCGCTCACACCAATGATGTCCGAGTTATTGCAAATTTCTATAAAACTCTCTTCGCCAGATTTGGTGCCCCTCGTGCAATCATAAGTGATCGCGGAACCATTTTTGCATTGTCCAATTTGCAAAGGTCCATGCTTAAAATACGGAGTCAACTCATCGTTCGCTCTCTCCACCGTCATATCTCCCACAAACAATTCCAACTACGTGGGAATGTTGATGGTATCAATCGTGGGTTTGAAAAGGCATTCTTGAAAGGACTGATGGGCGGTTAACCAGTGCCTCTTAGTCAAGACAAACTAGATGCGCTCTCTAGGCCCTTCCGTACAGCTTACAAAAACACCTTCGCGTGCACTCCGTACAAGCTGTATCACGCGAAAGGCATGTCAGCATACCGATTGAGTCTGGAGCACAAAGCATTACTGGGCCCTTAAGCAATACAAATTTTGATTTATCAAAACCGGGGTGATCACATAAAGTTCAAACGCAAGAAACTTATGGAACTTAATGATCATGCCTATGAAAATTCTTTAATTTACAAGGAGAAAACAAAGAGAATCCATGATCCAAAGATAAATATCGCTCGTATTCAACGCGATGATCGATGTACCTTCCTCTTTAACTCTAGTTTAAAGATTTTATCAGCATGATTAAGACCGCTGAGTGGACCATTCACTGTACCCAGTTTTTCCCATATGGCACTGTCGAGTTATCCCAAACTCAGGGCAAATTTCAAAGTAATATGTTCATCGTTTTGAACGCACTACTTTGGAATGGGGAACGTTACCACAATTGGTAGTCACAGGATCTCCAGCGTTCCCCATGGACCAATAAATTCGACGGCGGCTGTCAAGCATAGCGACCTTATAAAACAAGCTGCCTTCTTGGGGAACCCCATGCTTATACTGTAGTAGTACATAAATAAGTGTTTTTTGTGTGAGGAGGTTTAAATCTTCCATTACTCGTGTTTTTCCGTTTGTTTTGTGGTTTTCGTGTTGTATGTACAGGATTTCCTGGATTGTGAACGGAATCTTGGTTTCGTAGTTTTTGCCTTCAGAGTTTCACATCCTCTGTTCATTTTCAGGAATCCTATTTCCTAATCTAATCGAACTATACGTTTTATCTTTTTGGGCACTACTTCATAAAACGGCCTTGATTTACGTAGGGTACCCCTTCAAACATCGACTGGAAGATGGTTAGTTCTAGTATGGGGGGGATCTTCGATCTCTGATTTTTGACTGCAGCCGTTGTTATCACGTAAGTCCCGTTTTAACCCACCAAAATCTTCAAAAAAATAAAAAAATTTAAAAAACATTTTTAATAATATAATAAGGTTTTGTTAACAGTTTTGACTTCTCAATGGGTTCGATGAGAATAAATTTTTTGACTTCGATCTGGGCGAGTTGAGCCTGCTTTGTCCCTTAACCATTTAATAATCGAAAGTTTATTAGGTAAGCATTCGCAGATCACTTCTTAATAGGGATTTTAAAATTTTGCGATAGACGAAAAAATGATGTTTTATCTACATAGTAGGATGCTAAACAAGGATTATTGGAAATCTTAAATGCTTATAGTGGTAACTTGTCACTTTTTTCTCTCAGAAGCTATTAACCTGATAATAACGTGCTTAATTTTGCTTTAACTTTAAACCGATATTTTCTAAAAAGAAGCTCTTTCGGAAACGAAAAGATTCATCTTAGTTCAGCTTGATACTTGAGTTTCTAAAACGAAATTTTCTCTATTACGAAAAATAGTTAAAAAAAAGAGATGAAAAAAATAAATAATATAAACTGTGGGCTGATAAAGGTTTACTGCATCTTGTCGGCTCACAACCGATGTTGCAGTCTTCAAAACAAGGCCCATAATGAGATAATAAATGCCAAAGTGCATTAGTAAAGTGTTTCAATAAGAAACCTCGTCAGACTAAGTCACTACATCTTGTCGGAGGCGTGGCCGATGTTGTAGTATGGAAATGATGACGGTATTATAGTATGTTATTATAGCAATAAATGAATATTTAATGGTTTAGTTTTTTTTTTTAGTATCAAGTTATAATTTTGAACTAAGAAATAACTTGCTTTTAAGACTTCAAAAAGTTGTGGTTTGCCGTCAGGTGTGATTATTTCGATTAAGTATTCTCCGTGTGGGTGTCAAAAAACACTGGGGCATCTTGAGATGATGAGGCTGGGGACGTTCCCGAAGAAGATAGGTGCTACTTGGATAGTCTCACCAATGAGAGCATTAAATTTTTGTCGTTTGGGCGTGCTTTGAGTAGTATTATTTATTTAGCGGTAAATCTAAGAAAATTTGGCCTAAAAGGATGGAGTATCCCGCTATTACATTGCGAACATTCTCCCGTGGGGTCTAACTGATAACCTAAGTCGAACTCGGCTGGGATCTATCGTGACATTTGCTGGTGGTGGGTGATCTAGTCTTTTCCTCCAGATTTCTTCAGAAATACGTTATGCACGTAAAACTATACTACTTTTTAAATTGTGATCTAAATTTTCACTTTAAAATTAAGCACATTCACTATAAATGAATAATTGTCGGGGAGAAACGACAATTGTAGACAAGTCATTGTTATAAGTAGTGTTAGCATCTATTACCTTGTACTTAACAGTGATTTCGTTTTTACGCTTAGCTTGGGACTAGTGAAAAAATCAGGGACGATGAATTTATCCATTCGGACATCCATAGATTATTCTATGGGCGCTTCTCATTCTATGATCCCAGTGTTAATAAATAAAGGAAGTCAAACAGGTAGTTAAGAAAAGAAAAAGGAAAATCCAAAATTATTAGGGATAGTTAGTGTAAATATAAAAAATGGTGAAAACGGGACTTGTCAAAACAATTGATTTCTTTATTTTCCCCTTGACGAACACTTAGCTACTTTTCGAGGTTATTAGTCAAGGGGGATCGATATTCTTAGTTTTCGTAAATTTTACCTCATAACATTGCGTGAGGACATGGCAATAGCTTAGTATGGGGGATTTTGGTATGTGATTACTTACAACATAACCTCCCTTTTTTTTCCATTAAAAACAGGACTCTAAATGGCCAAAAACAGGGACAAAGCCAAATATTTGTTTGTTTTGCATTTGTATTTGCCGGCAACGGATATCACACAAAAGGACGAAAAACCCAGCCAAAAAACACAAATACTCTAGCATGGAATGAGAAATGTGGTGAAAAGACAAAGCAAAAAGTCAACCAATTCAAAAAGTACAACAGGGAAATAGTAACATTCAAAGTCAGAGTCAATCCGAGAACTGATCAGACAAGGATTTAATTGGAGGGACTAAATTTGCCAATTCCCGTAAAGTTATATTTACATGTAGAAAGAAGACAAAGGCCTGTGATTTTTGCATTTTTCTCTTAATTACTAAACTCTAGGGGATGAAATCTTGCAAGCCCCTAAAAGTTGTATTAACCAAAGGAACTGTTTTTGAAAAATAGAGATATAAGTTGCGAGGGGGGATTTCTGCCAAAACCTAAACCTTGTACCACACAAAGGACTTCCTTTTGCAACAACGTGTATACAAGTTTAAGGGCCTTGTTTGCCAAATCTCAAAACTCTTCCCCTGCTTATACTAACAAACAGAGTATATACTCTTTCCCGCTCAAAGCTCAAAACCCAAGTACTATTCACGAGTCTCCTTCCTCCCTCTTACCCTGCAACACCAAAACCACTCATAGGTAAAACCCACCCCCCTCCTCCACTACCAAACCTCAGTCACATGTTGCCATGCCACCTTGGCAATCCTCCACATTTTCATGAAAGATCATTTCGATGGCTTTTGCGCAACTTGTGTTGGATTTTTAAAGAAGCACAAGTTGATTTTGATGGCTGAGATTAAGCTTTGGAGATTGTCTCACAAGAGAAACACATTTCAGTTCCCCCCTCACAAAGAAAGCACAAAAAGGTAGGACCAGTAGTGAAGATTTTACCTATAAATAATCCTCTTGTAAGCCTGAGGAAGATGATCTTTTTCTTTCAGCTTATTTTTTTTCAGTCACTTGTAGCTTATTATCAGTTATTTTCCAAGTCTTGTAATCTTTAGGTTTAATGAAAAGTTGAAGCATTTTTAGTAATATTGCCCTTTTTTATCTTTGTTACTTGTTATAAAAGGTTTAAAAGCTCTAAAAAGCCTTATAAGCAGTCTCAATCTTAAGCAATGGGAGCTCTTTAGCTTTGTGTTGTTCATTAAGTCTTAATTTCTCCAAAAATATAAAAAAACCTTATCACAAAGAAAGAATCTGTCAAGAATCAAGGAGCATGGTAAATATTGGATGGCTTTGGTTTAGTGCTTATTGGTAAGCTATAGGGTGATAAGGAACTGATTTGGAAGCTTATAGTTCCTAACCAAAGCATTTGGACCTTTGTAAGTCACTGATATTGGCTAAAATATACATATTTCATACCCCGTAAAACACTATAAAAGGACTAAAAACACTAAAATATAGATAATTATGTTGCAAATATGTTTGTATTGTGTTTTTATGGTCTTACAGGTAAAAAGGATTGAAAACAAGGCAAAAAACGGTTAAATTTTTCGGGTGCGACTTTCGCGGGCACCTTTTCATTATTTAATCGGAGGTCCCAAACGAAGTCGTTGAATATTCATCGATCAACACCATGGAAAGAGCACGAAAAAACGGTGTCCAACTGTACCGCATTTTATATTTAAACCTTTTTTATTTTGAACCTTTTTCGTTCTGTTTTTTGAACACTTTAGTTATAATGGACCAGACCAAGCTTAAAATGGAGGCTTATATAATAGATTTGCACATTAAAATATGAGGCTATGATTGGCACAGCGTGTGAGCATAGCCTCTAGTAAAAGGGTCCTAGGTTCGATTCTTGTGAGGGGTTTATATTTTCCCTAACGGACCAGCCTCACGACACGACCCCGACCCTACGACACGGGCCAAAGGACCCGGCTAGGAACCTCGGCCACCAGTTGAATTTATGTCAACACGTGTACCGGCGGTAGGACCGGTGGTCTGCGGTGGTTCGGCGGTGGTCAACGGTGTTTGTCCGCCACCGTTTCGATCGTCGTTGGACAGCCGCCGGTGACCGGTGGTCCTGGCAGTGGTCCAGCGGTGTTGACGTCATTGTCCACCGATTGAACCACCGTTGGTATTTGGTCTAATTTGAGCATTTATAAACTTCGCAAAATACCAAAACCAATATTTTATGCTTATTTCTAAAGGCAGCAGCTTTTAAGCTCTTTTTTTTGCTTATTGAGTGCTTTATTTTTATAAGGTGGTCTTTGTTATTGTTGCTTTTAACATGTTGTGACAAAACTGTTGTGTTTTGCGTTTTGGCTAAAAACGACTTTTTAAAATCAGCACTTTTTGGGGACTTGGACTGAAAATCGGGATTGGGGTTCAGGGTAGGAAAAAAAATTAATTTGGTCTTTTGTCACAAATAGTCCCTGTCGTTAGTCCATTGTTAGTCCTTGTTAGTTTTAGTTTAAATATTAGTTAGGTTTAGTTTTAATTAGTTTAATTAAGCTTTAATCATTAGATATAATTTAGGGCTTTTATTTTTCTTAATTTTCTGCACTTTTTCTCCATCTAGTGTAATTTTTATGAAATTTTTTTGGTTAATATTTTTAGCTCTAGGATTATTTTTGTAGTTTTTAATCATTTAAATCTTAAAAAATTCATAAAAAATAAAATAATTATCCGAAAAATATAATTTTTTTTTAATTTCTTTTTTTATCTAGTTTGTAGGAAAATTGTTAAAGTTTTCGTAGGGTTAATTTTTCAAAAATTCAATTTTTTAAAGAACGGGTTTTGACCCCGTTTTTCTTTTGACTCGTTTTTGGTCCAAACGACCTCCGTTTTCGTTCTAGTTTTTTTTAAACTTCGTTATTTGTCATTTAGAACACATTTGAAAAGAAAATTTTAGTCTAGGGTTTAAATTGCAAAACTTAGGTTTTTAAACCTCGCGTTTTTTACATTTACGTCTACGTTTTTGAATTAAATTGTTCTAGCTTTCGTTTTTAGGTTTCCTTTAATCGTTTTTGCATTTTTAACTTGTAGTAATAGAAAACCAATCATAATTTAGTCATATTCAAACACCGATCATCAATTCGTCATTCGATTTTCCATTCAAGCCTCGTTGGGACATAACGACCCGGGAATCATACTTCCGGATACGTATATATATTTTATTTTGTGAATTTTGACTTGTTGTCTTGGTCAAATGCAATTGGTTGGGATTTGCCTATATAACATATATATATATATATATTTTAACGAATCAATTTTTGGCGCCGCTGCCGGGGAGGCTGTGAAACGAATTATCGTTACGTTTGACAAATTGTGTTTGAATTTGTGAATATCTCTTTTATTTTTATAAAAATACAAAAATATTTTTCATTTTTTTTAGTATATATTTATAAAACAAGAAAAACCAAAAATATAAAAGCATTGTCTTAATCAAGAAATAAAATTCATCAATCATATAATACTTTCACTAAAGTATTATCATAATAAATTCCGGTGAACTTGTTGGTTCCCAAATCGAACAAAAGATTTAAAAACTTGCCATTTGTGTCTCTTACGACGTACGGCTCACCTCGATTTGATTAACAAACTAAAAAGTGGGTATAAGGAGGGTTGTTCCGAGGAACTACGACCCGAAAGGAGAAATAAGCTTCGCGCTATTCCTACTCCTCCGCTCACCTGTGCGTTTATCTTTTTGAGAGCTACCGTGAAGTAAGTAGATTATTTGGTTGAAGTTGTCCTACCTCATTGTCCGTTAAAATACATTGTGAATAAATCACCAAAAAAAAACAAAAACAAAAACAAAATTAGTGTAAATATTCTTTTTATATTTCCATTTTGTGCATGCGCACTCGTTCTCAAGCCCGTAATCATCGACAACAACAAGTCTGACAAACTTCTGTTGAAATAATTAAGAAAGTTAAAAAGTAAAACATCAAGGGTGTTGTGGAGATGGTTTGACCGGCCATAAGAGGGAAAACAACACAAATTTTGACAAAACATAAGATTTATTAACTAATAGTTAAACCCAAACAAACTGCGAATAATGATCAAAGAACAAAATATAGTATTTAAAACCAGAATGACTCGGAATTGGGGAAGTTAATAAATCTGAGTGAACAACGTCAAAAAAAGACTTGACCAACGTATTAGGCCTAACAAATGGAAGCCTCACGTGTTTGCTAAGCTGACAAGCATGGAAATGAATAAGAGGTTTCTATTTAGTGCACAAAATAGAATTACTAGAAAGAATACGACGTAATACCTCACTCCCTTGATGTCCAAGGCATTGGTGCCAGGTATACTGACTGGTGAGAAAAGCATGAGGTATAGTGGAAAGCTTTTGTGACCGGGTAAAGATCTTCGATGCTATCACACCGGAGAAGAACCCGATGGGTCATTAAAATCCTTAGCAGAAAGATCTCCAAACTCATCAAATTTCAACAGTACTATTATACAATGAACAAACTAACGAACATAATATAAGTTTCTTACAGTAATTAAGGAGTAAAAAGAACGTTGTTTAAATGAATGGGATCGATGAGGTGTAATAGCAAATTACTAAGGCCAGAAAGTTTTGTAAAACGGTTATGGAATAACCATCACCAACTTAAGCAAATGGATAAATACACATATTAAGAACATCACTAAGACTATCAACAAAATCATTAAAGTGAGAACTCGCACCTGTGTCCATGTTCCAATTACATGAAACGGGATCACTGAAAGGCATGTCATAAAAATCATTAGGTAAAATTGTTTTACTGTCCCGTGAAGTTTGACCCAAATGTCCTAAAAAAATCGTTGTCCTTGGCAGGTACATTTGAACCGGCTGACCAGGAACGCCTTGACCCGGCTAATGAAACTGCTGACCCAGACTGGACGTACACGGTTGACCGGTCTGACCCGGGTGACCGGGTGACCAGGCTAACTAGGCTGGCCCACATAATTGGCGTGAAAATAAGTCTGGACCGGATAAGAAATATGGGCCTGTGAATATCTCATAGTTTGGGCCTACGGTATAATATTAAAACCAGGTGGGCCTGCTGTTTAGCCGGATAATGCAAATAATGGGTCGGCTGTGGAGACTGTGATCTCTCGGAAACCTGGAGAACCATCATATGTACATAGGTATAATTGGGGCCTCGAGGGCTCGTATGAAGAGTCATAGGAGTAAAAGTCGATATGAAGTATTAGGGTATATCGTGAACAGTAAAGTGAAAAGATATGGTTTTGTAGTAAGGTTTTGTAAATAAAGGTGCAACAGTGAAATGTGTTTAAGGTTTGTAGTAGATATGCAAATCACCAACATTAAGTTTCAAAATAAAAGCCATATAGTCGACCTGGACTACAACTAGGCCAACGGTTGATTTTAAACACAAATTTCAACTGGTTATAACTGGAACCAACGATTGAAAAAAAAGAAACAAGACAAACCTGTCGACTGGTAATCAATATCTACCAACGGTCGACGAATTAAAGAACAATAAAAAGTAGAGGCGTAATTTTGTGAGTTAGGGTTTTAGATCTATGATGGCTGATACCATGTAAGCGTGTAACTGTTTTGTTGTCCATTAATCAAAGGATCAGTACAATATATAGTTTTCATAGATCATTCTAGAAACGGGCTTGAGCCCAATAACAATACATAATAATAATACTAAGCCTAACAAATTATTGATGTTTAACGAGGGTTTGTTGTGGTCGCAGGCAGTTGCCGCAGAGCAAAAACTGTGACACCACTTTGTTACTGTTGAGACTTCAACTGTCAACTACTACACAATTTAACCAGAAAAAATCCGTATAACATAAAATATTACATTTCAATACATACCAAACAAACGGAAGCATGTATCTTTTTCAAACAAAATTACAATATAATAAGTATGTACTATTAAACAAAGTTTAAAAGACCAAAAAACTCAAAACTCTCAAGAAGCATTAAGAGTTTACACTATAATCTTAAAACTATACATATCAAGGCATAAGATTTTATCGATAACTCTAACGCTTCTTGAGTGATTTCAAATTCTTGACTTCCTAAGACTCGTGCAATCATCTCTGTTAACTTTTACAAACGATATATTTGAAATTTGTGATTTCTCGAGGTAGTTGTCTTTTTCTACAAAACCATCTACGTCTTAATTTGAAAAATGCAAACCATAAGGCCCATAAATTGATGTCACAGAAAACTACAGATGGCAATTGGAAAGTCCACTCCAAGTGTCATCCACAAAAGAAAACACATTTCTGCAACAAATAAACATGCTAATTTTTATCTTAATTATAAGTAAATAGAATAACTAATTTCACAAGCATCATATCATAAAGAATACATGTTCGAGGTATCATCCTCTAGGAAAATATTGAATTGCCTTCACAGGTCAAGCTACTATCGTACGTTCCATGCACTTCATCAAGCATAAAGAAAACATATTTCTGCAATAAATAAAACTGTTACTTTTTATCATAATTATAAGTAATTAAAATATTTCATTTTACAATTAGCATATTCTAAACTATATTTGTTTGAGGTAACATGCTCTTGAAAACAACAAAACACCGAGCTTCCTTTATCGGCCAACTCCCTATCATAAATTACCATGCACTTGCGATTTGGCAGTTTTTGTTCAACCATAATGCACACGATTAGGCACGTTTACTGCAACTTTTTGTCATAAATGAAATCAACTCATAAAGATTTATACGAAAAGAATAAAAGAACTCAAATGCCAATAATACATAGCAGCAATTCTTGTTTTCATACAAATACCGTTTGCATTGTCATTCATGTATCATAATGGCAAGAAAACACGGTTTCATTAGACGCCATCCAGTATTTGCCGTGCTAAATTTTGCACCAAAAAAAGTGAACAATTTTTATGCCAAGTCATCTTGGCAAACCAAGTGCAACATAAAATCACCACCTCTTTTATAAAATAAGTACACTACAATAGTTAAAACTAATTTTCGAGAAAAATCATAACCATACTAAACCCAAAAATTCAAAATTTCCAAATACTTTTCTTACACAGCAAAATACTGTATGCGTCTAATGAAACTGTGTTTTTTCTTGCCATTATGATACATGAATGACAATGCAAACGGATTTGTGAAAACAAGAATTGCATGCTATGTATATTGGCATTTGATTTCTTTTATTCTTTACGTATAATCTTTATGAGTTGATTTATAATTGACAAAAAAGTTGCAATACGAAACGTGCCTAATCGAGTGCGTGAACAAAAACTACCAAAACAAGTGCATGGAACATATGATAGTGAGTTGGCCGATAAAGGAAGCTCGGTGTTTTCAAAGAGCATGTTACCTCAAACAAATATAGTTTAGAATATGCTAATTGTAAAATGAAATGTTTTAATTACTTATAATTATGATAAAAAGTAACAGTTTTATTTATTGCAGAAATATGTTTTCTGTGTGCTTGATGAAGTGCATGGAACGTATGATAGTAGCTTGACCTGTGAAGGCAATTCAATATTTTCCTAGAGGATGATACCTCGAACATGTATTCTTTATGATATGATGATTGTGAATTAGTTATTCTATTTACTTATAATAAAGATAAAAATTAGCATATTTATTTGTTGCAGAAATGTGTTTTCTTTTGTGGATGACACTTGTCAAGGACTTTCAAACTGCATCCAAATATTTGGACAACAATATGGGCCTTATGGTTTGCATTTTTCAAATTAAGACGTAGATGGTTTTGTAGAAAAAGACAACTACCTCGAGAAATCACAAATTTCAAATATATCGTTTGTAAAAGTTAACAGAGATGATTGCACGAGTCTTAGGAAGTCAAGAATTTGAAATCACTCAAGAAGCGTTAGAGTTATCGATAAAATCTTATGCCTTGATATGTATAGTTTTAAGATTATAGTGTAAACTCTTAATGCTTCTGAGATTTATAGATTTTTTGTTCCTTTTAAACTTGTATAATAGTACCATACTTATTAAAAGTGTAATTATGTTTGAAAAAGATACATGCTTCCGTTTGTTTGGTATGTATTGAAATATAATATTTTACATTATACGGATTTTTCTGGTTAAATTATGCAGTAGTTGACGTTGACGTTCACAGTAAACAAAGTAGGTCAACAGTTTTTGCTCTGCCGCAACGCGCGACCACACAAACCCTCGTTAACTATCAATACTTTGTTAGCTAGTATTATTATTATGTATTGTTATTGGGCTTAAGCCCATTTCTAGAATGATCTATGAAAACTATATATTGTACTGATCCTTTGATTAATGGACAACAAAACAGTTACACGCTTACATGGTATCAGCCATCATAGATCTAAAACCCTAACTCACAAAATTACGCCTCTACTTTTTATTGTTCTTTAATTCGTCGACCATTGGTAGATATTGATTACCAGTCGACAAGTTTGTCTTGTTTCTTTTTTTGTGTCAATCATTGGTTCCAGTTATAACCAGTTGAAATTTGTGTTTAAAATCGACCGTTGGCCTAGTTGTAGCCAGTCGACCTATATTGGCTTTTATTTTGAAACTTAATGTTGGTGATTTGCATATCTACTACAAACCTTAAACACATTTCACTGTTGCACCTTTATTTACAAAACCCTACTACAAAACCATATCTTTTCACTTTACTGTTCACGATATACCCTAGTACTTCATATCAACTTTTACTCCTATGACTCTTCATACGAGCCCTCGAGGCCCAATCCTACCTATGCTACATATTATGGTCCACCAGGTTTCGCTAGTTCACAGTCTCCACAGCCGACCCATTATTTGCATTATCCGCAAACAGCAGGCCCACCTGGTTTTAATATTATACCGTAGGCCCAAACTATGAGATATTCACAGGCCCATATTTCTTATCCGGTCCAGACTTATTTTCACGCCAATTATGTGGGCAGCCAAGTTATGCCTGGTCACCCTGTCACCCGGGTTCATGACCGGTCAACCGTGTACGATCTAGTCAGGTCAGCAGTTTCATTAGCCGGGTCTCAAGGGCGTTCCTGGTCAGCCGGTTTCTATGTACCATCCAAGACAACCGTTTATTTTAGGACATTAGGGTCAACTTCCGGGACAGTAAACAATTTTTGAACCTAATGCTTTTATGTACACAGCCCTCAGGATCCGTTTCAGGTAATTGGAACATGGACACAGGTGCGAGTTCTCACTTTAATGATTTTGTTGATAGTCTTAGTGATGTTCTTAATATGTGTATTTATCCATTTGCTTAAGTTGGTGATGGTTATTCCATAACCGTTACCAACTCTGGCCATAGTATTTTGCATACACCTCATCGACCCATTCATTTAAACAACGTTCTTATTACTCCTAATACTGTCAAGAACTTAATTTATGTTCGTTAGTTTGTTCATGATAATAATAGTACTGTTGAATTTGATGCGTTTGGTCTTTCTGCTAAGGATTTTATGACCCATCAGGTTCTTCTCCGGTGTGATAGCATCGAAGATCTTTACCTGGTCACAAAACCTTTCCACTATACCTCATGCTTTTCTCACCAGTCAGTATGCCTGGCACCAATGCCTTGGACATCAAGGGAGTGAGGTATTACGTCGTATTCTTTCTAGTAATTCCTGTTTTGTGCACTAAATAGAAACCTCTTATTCCATTTCCGCAATTGCCCTTTTTTTATTAGTCTAGCTTAGCAAACACGTGAGGCTTCCATTTGTTTTAAGGCCTAATACTTGGACAAGTCTTTTTTGAAGTTGTTCACTCAGAATTATTAACTCCCCAATTCCGAGTCATTCTGGTTTTAAATACTATATTTTGTTCTTTGATCATTATTCGCAGTTTGTTTGGGTTTAACTATTAGTTAATAAATCTTATGTTTTGTCAAAATTTGTGTTGTTTTCCCTCTTATGGCCGGTCAAACCATCTCCACAACACCCTTGATGTTGACTTTTTAACTTTCTTAATTATTTATGTATAATTACTTTTAATTACACATTAATTAAAAAGCCTTATAGTTAATTAATCGTAAACGAACTAATTAACAACCGTAGTATTCTATCGTTGGAATATTAATATACATAATAAATATACACTTATATTAATTATATACATTAATCGGTAATTAAATACATATATAATAAATATACACTTATATTATTATATCCATACCAATAGAGTGATATCTAAGTGTATACGTGTGTGACCTCGTAGGCTCACGTATTCCTAGCCGTATAAATATCTGTATGACATGAGCACAAACCAACAACTCCCACTTGTGAATGTCAGTCATAGAATATAACATACTAACATTGATGAATAGTCTAACAACATCATCAATGCTCCCAGAAATACCTGAGTATGGTTTCAGTAAACATCTCAGCCATCTATGGTTCAAGTTAGTCCTATCCTTTTATTTCAGATACAATGTTAAATATAGATATAGATTAAAAGTCATTCTATAGTTTAACGATTCTATTTCTCGCTTCTATATTGATCATGATTACCAAATGTAAAAAAATCATTTTAACTACACTTTGGGCGCGGCCACGCAAACATCTGATCAACCCAACAAGGGGCCCAGTAAGTAGTCTTTATGACTACCTGTAACACCCCAAAACTGGCTTTTAAGTATTTTATTATGATAATGCCCTAGAATGAGTTTGACTAAGACTTTTGTAAGTTTAAAGACGATACGTAATTAACTATTCAACCCGATAGTCAAACCATAAGTCAATATAATGTTATGTAAATGGGTTTAGAAAGTAAATGTGTCACGTTTATAAAAGAATAAAGCTGAGGGACTAAGATTTCCAAGTCCATAAATGATCTATATAAGTTAATATGGCTAAATTAGGAAAAAGAGCCTGAAGGACCTAATTAGCCAGAGATTAAATGATGGTTGATTTATAGTTAGGAAAGTTCTTAACACAATTCCAGACAAATCTTGTCAGTTCTTGTGTTTGTGTGTGTCAAGCCGAGAAAAAGTAAAAAGGAGGGAAGAACCATAGTAAAGATATGATGATGATATTTTTAAAGGTATCAAGGCCATAATCTAAGGTTTAAATATTAGCAATGATCACACAAGTAAGTAATCTCATATCTTTAGTTTAATTGAACAATTAAGGGTCGGGTTTTCAATAGACCCAATATTTTTTTAGTTTATGTGGGAAATTGGTTTAATCACATTATATAAATTAAGAATCAAGGATGTTTAAGATATGTGGTAACACCTCAAAAATGCGATTTCAGCGGAATATGTCCAGGAGTTTACATCTTAATACGACAGCGCGAGATACAAGAGAACGACCTCTAAATGTGTCGTTTGAAAAATAATCTCGTTGATTTCCTTGAAATTGATATAACATTTGTCTCATAATTGCATCACCATGAAAGACTTGAATGTATAGACTCCAATGCCCTGTAGTCCCAACCAATCGTAATCTGACATGTTATAACGTTCGTTTACCTAGTGATAGCTAATCACCCGAACGTGAGGATTGTCAATCCCGAATAGATCTATTTATAACATGCGCGTAAAGACAACAGCCTATAACGTTCGTTTGCCATGATAGCTAATCACCCGAGACGGGATTATCATCCCAAATATATCTATTTTATAACATTCGTCTCACACCCTCCAATGATTTACAGTTCAAGTAAGCTGTGACGTAGACTTAGATTATATACCCTTTTTTTCATCCTAGTGTCCCCTCCAAGAACACCCGGGCAGTGATTTAAAGAATATGTACTCCCGTTACCGGTGTCCCCTCCAAGAACACCCGGGCAGTAAAGTAAAAATATGTACTTGACTCGCGCGATCTTACCCCTTTTTATATATAAGTAAATATAGATAAATATAAATACATAACAAGGATCAAAATCTCGCAAAATCAATAAAACCGGAAGTAGTATAGAGTGTTTCCGGATCATTATGTCCCAACGAGGCTTGAATGGAAAATCGAAAGACGAATTGATAATCGATGTTTGAATATGTCAAGGATATGATTTGGCACTAAACCTAATAGGCAAATACACACAAAGATAAACAAGGAAAATAAGCTAGAACAAGCATAAAAGCTAGAAATGCGGAAACACTTAAAACTTGTAAACTAAGACACAAATAAGCTCAAATAAACTTAAGACAAATCAAATAAGCTAAGCTAACTCTAAATAAGCAATTTCAAAAGCAATTAAGCTAAATTAAGCAAGGAAACTCAGCAGTACTAGCAACAGCACTACCAGTATTAACTATCAGTACTAACTTGGAGTTAGTACTGCTAGCTTAAAGTTAGTACTGCTAGCTTATTAACAAAACTCAATGAAACAAGAAATAAGCAAATAAGCTAAAACAGATATTTACCTAACCCTAATGAAGCACTATCAAATTAAGAATAAGCAACTAGAATAAACTAGAATGGCAAATAAGCTAAAAAGCTACAAACTGATACACTATTGAAAATACTTTGAAAAGGAAAATAAGCATAAATAAGCTTACCTTAAAGACAGTAAATAAATGTTTAATATGACTCTAAAAAGCTAAGGAAATCTTAAATAAGCCGAAATAATAAGCTGATAAGCTAAAATGAACACCATTACTAACATACTAAAACTTTGGGAAATTTTAGTACTGCTAGCTTTAGTGTAGTACTGCTAGCTTAAAAGTACCAAAAGTGAACTAGCCCGAACTAACTATAGGTTAGACTAGCGAGTTGAAAATACCCCTTAAAAGTTTTTTTCAAAAATCATTTTTCAATTTTATTTTAAGCTGATTTGATCCTAATATGTTAAAAACAGATAAACCAAAATAACAAAATAATGCATTTAATATCAGACTTCAGATCAAGAATAAGCACTTAAATAATCTAGAATCCATCTAACAGATTATAACTACGTCATGACTACCATATTAACTCTAAGTACACAAACTATTTTCAAACTAACAATTAAGCAAAATAGGCACTAGACATCATGATTAAGCATAAATAAGCAAATATAGGTAACAAATAAGCACTAATAAGCAGTTCTACAGTAAATAAGCAAAATAAGAAAAATAAAAACTTACAACTCCCTTGCTCAAAACAGGGTTAAACAAAGAGTCTACAAGCTCTAGCTTGTATAAAACAAGCTAGTGAGAGTCCATAAGCCCATCCAGAACTGGCTTATCATCCATAAGCTGTGGTATATTTGAGTGTGGACCTTTTTTGTGACTTTACTTAAATTCTTAGTATTTGAGTTAAGGAGTTAAGACAAATGACTTATATGATTTTATAAGACTTAAAACATATCAAGTAAGGCTTTTAACAAAGGAAATACAGAGAATCAAGAATTGACTTAAAAACTCCAAATTTGCATTAAGACGAAAGTTAAAGTTACAAGACTTGGAAAAATAAAATTGCATAAAAATAAGCTGAAATTTAACTAAGAACTAGATAAAAACTAAAAAACTAACTCCCTTTCTTGGGTTACAATGGCCCTATTTATACTAAAACGAATTAAGGTCTTGGTTTCTTGGTCTTCTTTCTTCTGTGTTTCTTTGTAGAGACAAAAACCAAGTGTGCTTGTTGTGTGAGGGAATTCTAAAACAAACCCACCATTCATTTCTTTTGAGCTTCTTTTGAGTCAATCACAGCCATCGAAATTACTTAGAAATGGTGAGGGATTGCCAACATGGCAATTATAAGAAATGGGGGAATAGTGGAGTGGTTGAAATGATTTATCTAGGGTGTTGAGTGTTTTGCAGGGAGAAGGTATGGGAAGACATCCTAAGTTTTACCTGGGTTTTGTGGGCGGGAAAGAATGGTATTTAGGGAAGGTTGGCAGCATTGGTCCCCTCAGATCTTAATAACCGTCATTGTAAAGGTTGCCCCATTTATGAACAACTTTGAGTTGTTTTGGCATAACTGCCGCCTAAAGACATACTACCCTTAAATTTTCGATTTCAGCCCTTGTCTTTTTGTAACACAACTTGAGGTTTTGGCAATTTTAGCCCCTCAAGTTGTATTTTCTTCATGGTCCTGACTTTTGACTTTGACTGACTTTGGCTTCGGATTGACTTTGTGTTTCCCATCTCAGGTGCTTTAGTTCTGGTCGTTTTTGGCTTTCTTTTGAAATCCTTCCTGCACAATTCAAATAGCAAAACATACAAATACAATGTATTTTTTGGTACGTTTTTAGTCATTTAAGTCCATTTTTAATGGAAAATGGTATGTGTAATTAAGCACATACCAAAATCCCCCATACTAAGGTATTGTCGTGTCCTCACGCAATGTTATGAAGTAAACACTTACGAAAACTAAGAATCTCAATCCCCCTCGACTAATAACCTCGAAAAGTAGCTAGGCGTTTGTCAAGGGGAACTAAAGAATCAATAGTTTTGACAAGTCCCGTTTTCACCAATTTTTCATATGTACACTAACTATCCCTAATATTTTTGGATTTTCCTTTTTCTTTTCTTAACTACCTGTTTGACTTCCTTTATTTTATAAACACTGGGATCATAGAATGAGAAGCGTCCATAGAATAATCTACGGATGTCCTGAAGGATAAATTTGTCGTCCCCGATTTTTCACTAGTTCCAAACCAAGCAATTAAACAAGATCATTTGTCAATATAAGTCTAAATGTTAAGCCCTCATACTTATGACTTGTGAACTTTTAACTCCAACATGATATATGATATTAAATGTGTTACTCATTTCAACTCAAACCATAATCAAACTTATTTCCAATAGTCTAATTCCAAGATAATCATGACTCAAAGCAACGACTATAGGACCTTGTAATTTGTTTTTTTAAAGAACGAAATTTTAACTGTAGATACTTTTTGCAACAATCTTCAACATCATAATCATAATGTTTCTTAAAGCTAGGAATGCTGTTGCTTAGTTTAACACCTACCTAGGCTCGCTCCCTAGTAGGATATCACCAACCAATGACCGTTGTTAGTTGAAAACCACCCCGATTGCTTGTAGTGGGAAATCACCATTAACACCTTCTTCCTAATATGGCTAAGATAGGTGACTTAGATTGAAGCCCTCACCTAGACCTCGCTTCCTGGTAGAAATATCACGACACACCAAATCCCTAGAAGTAAAGATGTCCTTAGTTTGAACCCCGCCCTCGTTGCTAGCGGATGGGATATCATGACACATCTATTTACTTGCTCCATATACTCAAATGTAATGCTTAATGGCATAATTTTAATACTCATGCATTTGCATTCATATTTCAATCATGCTTTCTTGGCATTTTAACTTTCAAATTACTAAGAACAGAAAAACCTCGTTTTAAAGAATCAAGTTACAAATTTGAAGCTTTTTCTAAAAACATCGATTGACTTAGTTGAATTGGAAACGAGCACGTATGATTAGGTGATTAGAAGCAATGGTGAGAAAAGCCATAAGTTACTCATATAGTATTAGAAGAATCTGTGCTCAGCACAAAACTTATATTTAAACTCTATCACTTCTTGTTCTTCACCTTATTTAAAATTCCGAAACAATGAGAATCGTTCACCTCGTGAAAGCTTAGCTTACAATTGAGGAACTAGCTAGGGCTCAACACGCTCGACCGAGTAAAAATTTATTCTCTTTCTACCCATTAGGAAAGTCAAAACTGTGACAAAACACTTATTTTATTTTTGAAAATTTTTAAATTTTTTTCATTTTTTTGGTATTTTTGCAAAAATTTTGGTGGTAAAAACGGGATTAACCGGCTGCAGGCAAAATCAAATCAAAGATTCCCCCCATACTAGAACTAAACATCGTCCTCGATGTTTTAAAATGCGGTACCTACGTAAATCTAAGGCCGTTTATTAAGTGTGCCAAAAGATAAAACGTTAGTCGATTAGATTTGGAAATTGGATTCCCAAAAGAAGCTGAGGATGTGAAGCTCTTGTGATCGGAGGACAAAAACCGCGAGCACCAGAGGCTTTAAAATCCGGGACATCCTGGACAAATAAACCACAAAAACACAAGCATACGAGAAATGGAAGAGGCACACCTCCTCACGTCACACAGTTAGAAAAAAATAGAAAGAAGATAGAAAGATAAGAATGGGTTGCCTCCCACGAAGCGACTTGTTTTTGTTCACCGAGTCATAAGATCGACTCGATCACCGCATTCATTGGTCCATGAGGAAAGTCTGGAGATCCGGGACTACCAATTGTGGTACGTCCCCTCCAAAGTAGTGCTTCAAATGA
>BQNB010043360.1:27790-45553 GCA_026074375.1 Tanacetum coccineum
AATCATAGTTGCGATGACTATTGGATCTGCTGAAGGTATGGATCCTTACCAATGAAATTGTTTTTTGTTGTTGGGATCCACTTCTCAAGCACCTCACTATTTTGCTTTTTACCTGATATTCGGATTTGAGTCATGTGTGTGTGAGCTAGTTGTTGAATGTTTGGTTTGTTTTTATATAAACTTGGTTTTGCTTGTATGTCATGTTTTAATACAGTCTTTATATATGACGAAAGTGAGACGAATGTTTTGTTCGTATTTATAACTAAAAGTGAAATTTTAAGTTTTCCGGTGTTAGTCATGGCCTCACGGATGACATCAATTTTAGACCTAGTTTTATATGAAGTGATGGTCATTAAGACTCCTGAAACCTTGTATTAGTCTAGTAAATGTTTCCGGGAATTCTATACGCTAATTGGGCTTAGTTACGGGCTTTAAGCCCATTAGATATCAAACCCGGCCTTAGAAGTCCACTTAAACCCAAGGCTAGCCTATATACTCAACTGTATAAAGCCCTCTCCTCATGTGGAGAGGGTGTTGCTCATTTTGTTTTCTCTTAATGTCTAACCATTTCTTTTGTTATTTCCCTCTCTAAACTCATCTCTCTCTCTTTAGTTCTTCCTTTTAATTTCATGTGTGTGTATGTGATTTGATAAGTCTATCATATGATATCAAAAGCCAAGGTTGAGTTTAGTGTTTAGTTGTGGTTCGTGTTGTGCTTATTAATAAGCTAAGAGGGTTTCGGCTCGTTTGGATTTAGATTATTCTTCATAAAGTTTTTAACTTTATTTTCTTAAAACCTTTCTAGCTTATTTCATTGTTTTGTTGCTTATTTTTTAAGCCTACTTTGATATTTAAAATCACTCACAAATCAAACATTTGTGGGCTGTTTCAATACACGAATATATGGGTTTTTTAAGTTTGTGGTTTATGACGTGAACATACAGTAACTTCCTTGTTTATTTTTTTTCATTTTGGGCTTATTTTGGGTTTTTATTAATTCTCACCGTTTAGGATTGTTTTTACTTTTGCAACACATATTTTGCTTTCTTCTTCTCGAAAAAGCTATCGGGAAAACAGTTTTTCAAAAGCTTAACTTTCATAACTAAAAACGTGGCTATTCATTTTTGTGGTTTCTTTGCGTCAAAAAAAAGTTTTTTTTTTCCGTGGCTTATATTTCTGGTTCAAACAGCTTATTGTAAGCTTATTTTTAGTCTTTATCATAGCTTTTTACGTGGCTTAACAACTTATTTTCAAACTTATTACGAAGCTTTCTGGGTTGAAACAAGGGACAAGAGACATAGATCTATCATTTTAGGGGAGTGCACGTTTGTGTTTTGTGGCTTTTGCAAAAAGACAAGAAGTACAATTTGTTGGTCTTCAG
This sequence comes from Tanacetum coccineum, assembly GCA_026074375.1. NCBI lineage: Eukaryota > Viridiplantae > Streptophyta > Magnoliopsida > Asterales > Asteraceae > Tanacetum > Tanacetum coccineum. The sequence goes on from BQNB010043360.1 coordinate 29,172, forward strand.
GCGATGTATACATGTCAATGTTGGGCGAATTATACAACTCTTGTAGGCGAAGTATACGTCTATAGTGAAGGCGAGGTATACATTTCAAAAACAGGCGAAGTATACATCTCTTAAAGGCGAACTATACGTTTTTTTGTAAGGCGAACTATACGTTCCATTTAGGCGATTTATACACTTGAACAAGGACGATTTATACCATAGGAAGGCTAGGCGAAGTATACGTTGGTATGTAGGCGAAGTATACGTTTAATATAGGCGAACTATACTTGTTTCAAACTAATTTCGTGTAGTTTCGGTTTTTCGGGTTCGTGCTTCGGTTGCTCACGGGTCTTCTAACCTATACCATCTCGATCGTGGTCCTTTATAGATCATCGTGGTGCATTTAGTTTTTGTCGACGATAAAGAATCGAGCCCACAAGAAGTAAAAAAAACCAATCGTTGCATTCTTATAAATTTCCAACGAAGAAGAAAACTAAAAAAGGAGGGAACGTTGGTGTTTTATAATCAAAATTCAATTTTGACACATTCAGCCCCTGGACTTCAAGACCAATTCACATTTCGTCTTTAGTTGTTTGTTTACCCTTCAAGTTGAAACTTCTTTTCACCGTTAGTCCTTAATAGTTATAATTCAGCCCGTTTGTCTCCAACGTGAATCGTTATTGCACCGTTAGTCCTTATTTGAGTTTTAATCAACCGTTAATCACTTTAAGCTCAAAGTTTGTGCACCGGTCATCATTTTAGCTCATCAATCGTTAACAAAAGCTCAAGTACTTCAATTACAACAACGATTTCAACAACAATTAATCATTGTTTCACGGTTTCTTCTTGATTTTGTAAAATCCCGTAAAAGTTTATTCTTTTCTCGGTTTAAATCATAGATTTGTAAAATCCCTGTATAATTTCTTTCTCATAACCACAACACATCACTTTATCCATAAAAGATCCTACCTTATCATTTCACATCACTTTTGCAATGTCGACTCAACAAGACATCAATGCTATTAGAGCACAACGACCTGCAAACACACATGATCCTTTGGCATTAATGGCAAACACTCAGACACCGTTCCACCCAGATCAATCATCACATATTACCTACATACAACATCCACAACCCAACAACAACTTTGTCCAATAACCTTCATTCAACACGAACTACATTCCACAACCAATGCAGGATCCCAAAGACAGTTCAGATCCCACAACTGCAATGAACATGGAAATTGCTTTATTGGCTAAAGCATTCAAAGTCAATGCCATACCAACAAACAACAACCAAAGAAGTTCATTAATCCCCTGCAATAGTCAGATTGCTCAATCGGGTATGAACACGAGCCAAGACATCAAGATGCAAATGGTTGATGACAATGTTGGAAATCAGGTGAGACAAAATGCAGTTCAGAATATGAGTATTCAGATTGTTAAAAATATGAATGGGCTTAATGTTGTTTCGGAAATTGCAAATCAGTATGGGAATTAAAAATGTTGTTATAGCACCGGTTGAGGGTAATGGTAATGGTATCAATGGTAATCCGATAAGGTGTTACAACTATCGAGGAAAGGGTCATTATGCCAGCAACTGCACAGTAAAGCCAAGGAAACGGGATGCTACTTATCTTCAGCAACAGCTGCAGATTGCTCAAGAGAAAGAAGCAGGGATCCAAAGCACTCAAGAGGAATTTGATTTCATGGCTGCTGCAGGTGCTTGTGAGTAAACTGAGAGAGCAAATGCGAACTGTACTTTAGAGAATAATTTGCAGCAAGCATCAACATCTGGTACTCAGTCTGACAAAGCTCCCGTCTATGACTCAGACGGATCAGCTGAGGTACATCTCTTTAAAAATTATTATGATAATGATATATTCAATATGTTTACTCAAGAGGAGCAGTATACTGAGCTACTCGAGCCCATTCCTGAACCACACCAAGTACCACAGAATGATAGTAATGTTATTTATGAGGTTTCTAGCGTGTAACAAGGTAGGGGAACAGTAGAACAACATCCTGTAACTGTTGAGGAAACAAGTGTGCACCAAGAATCATTATTTCATAATTTAGTTGCTGAAGTTGAGAAAGTCAACTCGGTTAATCGAAAAATGAAAGAAACAAATGCTGAATTGACCATTGAGCTTGCTAGATATAAAAATCAAGAAAAGTATTTTGAAATTAGTCAAGAAAAATATGACAAACTTGAAAGGTGTTATCAACAGTTTGTTTATCAAGAGCAGTGTCTTCTAAAAAGGATAAATGCACTTCACTTAAGTTCAGGTAAACAAATAACGGCTTTAAATGAGGAAATTTCAAACTTAAATAAACAGCTTTCAAAGGAAAAGTCAACTGTTACTTCTCTTCAAGAAGAAAAGAAAAGGTTGAAGTCCAATTTAAAAATACACGAAGACGAGCTTCTTGATAAACAAATTCAACTTGAGAATAAGATAAAGGAATTAGATAATATTTTGGTCAAAACGGGTCAATCGATTCAAACGATGCACATGCTTTCACCTAAGCCAGACTCGTTTTACCACTCCGAACATAAAATGGCTTTAGGTTATCAAAATCCTTTTTATCTCAAGAAAGCTCAGCAGAAACAACAGAGTTTGTATAATGGCAAAGTTCTTTTAGAAAAGCATGATCCCCCTGCTGTGTATGATTCAGATGAGACACTGGAACTTGCTCAAGAGAGTCGCCTAAAAATGAAACAATTATACAAAGAAATAAAACTGGCAAATTATACAAAGATTAATCATCTTTCAGGGTTTTTGTTTCTCAAATAGCCAAGTCACGTGAAGAGTTGTATTTTTCAAATACTTCTAAAACGGCCGATGTTTCTAAATCAATTTCAATACCAAATGAAAAATTTTCGGATGATGCTACACCAAGTGTTGAACGAAAATTTCTGAATGAGGTAAAAAGCACCATTGTGACTCTTCAACGTGTTGTCAAACAAAGAATGACTTTAGATATACACAATTGGTCGTCTAGTGCTCATCAAGAGATTCATAAAATTGTAAAAGATGAAATTTTACCTATCATCAACCAAGTTGATGCTAGAGTTCAAAATTTCAAAATACAATTTTTGAAAGAAGCAACCAAATTTGTTCGAGACTTCAAATCTCTAGCAAAAGAAGCTGATGAATCTTTGGTTAAGTACAAGGCATTGGAATTGGAAATTGAGCGTCTTTTGAGAGCAGTTGTCAGTCAGGATATTATGTCTGTTGTGCAAAATAATTCTGTTGTAGATACATCAAATCTTCAAACTGAGCTTGAACGTACGAAAGAACGTTGATTCGTCAATAATATATATATATAATACAAGTAAACAATCAACCAAATGCCTTTAGCCAAGGATTGGTTAAATGTTCACAAAATAAGATATATATGTTTCTGGAAGTTTGATTTCCCGGGTCGTTTCCCTTACGAGGCGTGAATTTGAAAAACGGATAACGATTGAGTGATTGGTGTTTGAAGAGAACGGATTGGATTATGAATTAATATCCTAAATCTACAGGAAACAAAGATTAGGCAAGGAAAACCCTAAAAAATTAAACTAGAAAGAAAATTATGCACGAAAAACGATAAACGGGCCCGGGAATTGGGTCCAAAAACCTAAAATCTACAAATTAAGTCAAATAAACAAATTTTCACTTGCAATGAGTTCTAAATGACTAAAAACGAAGTTTAAAAAAAACTAGAACAAAATTCGAGTTAGTTAAGACCAAAAACGAGGCAAACGAAAAACCCGGGTTAATCCCGCACTTTAAAAAGTGAAATTACAAAATGATTACCCTACTAAGATGAAACAAATTTTCCTAGAAACTAGACAGAAAAATAAGAATTTTAAAAAAAATATTATATTTTTTGATTATTTTTCTATTTTTTATGAATTTTTAAAGTTTTTAAACAAATTAAATGATAAAAAATACTTATCGATTACAGAAAAATACCAAAAAATCACAGAAAATACTTTGAAAGGTGCTTAATCTAGGAAAAATAAAACCAGAAAAATTCGGCTTAAAAATAAGCCGAAATAAGCCCAAAACGCTTATTAAGCCAACCGGCTTAATAAGTGTTATATAATAAATCTGGAAAACCTCTACCGGATGAGCTATTGAAGCACAGCGGTAGAGGCGTCCGGTTTTGACTTGGGAGGTCTCGGGTTCGAGCCTCGGCTCACCCTTGGCTTCCCGAGTCCCGGCCTATTTTTTTTTCAAAATTTTTTTTACAAAGTTGTTAATAAGCTATAAATAAGCAACTTTAAAAAAGGCAACTTTTTTATTTCACAAAAATAAGCTCAGAAATGAGCTTATAAGCTCACAGAAGCTTAAAAAGCAAAGAACACTATTTTTTTGATTTTTTAACTGAAAAAGCTATCAAATAAGCACGAATAAGCTTAAACCTAACCTAATAAGCTAAAATAAGCACATTGTAAGTAAAAACAAAGACAGAATGAGCACAAATAAGCTTATTAAGCTTATTGGCCAAAAACTTAAGTTTTTGGCCAAAAGAGCTATTAAGCTCTAATAAGCTTAAAATAAGCAGTGATAAGCCCAAATAGGCTCAAACATGTCTAATAAGCTAAAACAAACAAAAATAAGCTAAAGAGAAAGGAAAATAAGCTGAAAAACAGTGAATAAGCAAAATGGGTAAAAACTGAAAATTGCAGCCTTAGAACAGCTTTTTTAAGCTTAAAAATAAGCTTGAAGATGGATCCTTATGGACTTCTGGCTTATTCCATTGAAAAGAGTGGCCAAAAAGCTATTTAGATCAGCCCTTGAAAAGTATTTTGAAATACTAATAAGCCCTTAAATAAGCTTGGAAAAAGCCTACTTGTGCTTAATGCTTGCTGTGTAAAACAGCAATCACCAAGTGTGAATGGCTTTTTTAAGCTTAAAAATAAGTGCTTATATGAATTCCAAAAAGCTCAAAGTTTGAATTTCTAAAAACTAGGCTTAAAATGCTTTAAGAAAATGCTTTTGGTTTTGATTTTGAAACACAAATAAGCTGTGAAAAAGCTTATTAAAAAGGCTGCTTGTGCACAGGGCAAACACTTAGCAAATTTTATGACTGTTTTGACCCATTAGCACAATTGGGTCAAAACAACTTCAAAGCAATAAGTCAAATGCACAAAAACACTTAAAATGAGACAGAAACAAAGCACAAAAGAGCTTAAAGAAAGGCTTAACCTAATAAGCTTAAGCTTCTGTCCAATTTTCACAGAATTGGACAGGAAGCTGCAAAAGCTTATAAAAAAGGATTTTAAAAATCAAAATTTGTAAAACAAGCTTATTTAAGTAATAAAACAGCTTAACAAAGTTGGATTATCAACCCATTTGCAAATTTAACCTCTTTTGACCCATTTAAGCCTTTGACCCAAACACCCCTTTAAATTCTGTTAAAGGACTTTTAAGCTAATTAAAGGTGAATTAAGCCATGGATATTGAAGACAGTAAGTTAAATAAGCATAAAAGACATAAATAAGCAAAAAGTAACAAGAAATAAGCACTGAAATAAACTAGAATTAAAAATGACAGTAAACAAGCTAAATTGGACAGAAAATGGTAAAAACTTGCATAATGAAATTTAAACTTATAACACCTATATTTTAAGCACTAATAAGCAATAATAAGCATAAATAAGCATACCCAAAAGAAAAATAAGCACCAATAAGCTGAAAATAAGCTAATGCTAAAAATGAGCTAAAAATGGAAATTGAGAACTTACAAAGCCCTTTGCTCTAAACAAGGGCAAATAAGCTAGTAAAAGCTTAATCTACAAGCTCCAGCTTATTAGAAATAAGCTGGTATTGTCCATAAGCCCATCCAATTCTGGCTTATCATCCAAAGTAACAAGCTGTGGTATTTTGAGTGGAATTTTTAAGTACAAGTTCAAATTTTACTTAGCTTATTAACTTGTTAAGTGAACATAGCTTATTAATAAGCTGTTTTAAGAGCTTTTTAACACATATAAAGGTAATTTAAGCAGTTTGACAATAAAACTCAAAAACGGGTATAAAACCTTAAAACTTCAACACTTCATTAACTTTTAAAAAGAGTACAAAGAACTTGCAATAAGCTGTAAATAAGCTGAAAGAAACATAAAAATGACTTAATTTAAAGAAAGATAAAGACTTCTACACTACATACTAAATTCGGCTCACATAGCCTCCTATTTATACTAAGAGCTAAGTCTTCAGCCCTTCTTTCTTGTGTTTCTTCTGTGAGAGACTTCAAAGCCCTAATCCCAGCCATTGATAGCAATTGTGCTTCTTTAAATCCATCCTAGCCATTGATTCGGCAAAAGTTATGGAGAAAAGTGAGATTGCCAACATGGCAAGGCCCCTTTTTTGGTGGGAAAGATAGTGGAGAGGAGGGGGGAGGTTTATCCATGGAGATGGCAAGGAAACGCAGGGTAAAAAATTTTTCAAGATATTTTCAAAAAGATAAATTTTAAATTCTTTTAAAATTGTGTGCTCAACAAACTCCCACTCTAAGTTTTCACTATATTCTATAATTGATGGGGAGTATAACAATTAGTTCATTCTGCATGCACTCCTGTTCTTCCAAGACTTAGGTATATTCATGTGAATTCCGGACGTTAACTTGTTTTTAATTCACTAATGATTCAAAAATTGTCACCACATATGCAATTTTTAAAGGGGAGAATAGTGATTAAAATGTGACCAATACAGATTAATAACGGATACGATCTTCAATCTATAAGCGCGTTCCCGAACCTCGCATGTGCAAAACTCTTTCATAATATGGTGCATATGTATAGGGGGAGCTTTTTGGTAATTCTGGAAACTCTCAATGTGTCTTAAATGATTTCTCATACACGTGGATTGATTTTTATCAAATGGTTTTATGGATCTTCATGGCAATACCCCGGTAGAAGTGAACCCGTGAGTTCACCTTTGTGTTTTGGCGGGAAAAATAGTTACGTCTGTTATCAACAGACAGAAGTTTGGTATATTGGCAAAAGTGACCCCTCACTTTTTCTTTCCTTCTTGTACAAAACACCTTCATTAATGAAACTTTGGGGTTTTGGCAGAAATAGCCCCCCAAAGTTTTATTAACCTTTTAAAATCAATCCCATTGATATAACTTTGGGGATTTGGCAATTTTGGTCCCTCAAAGTTATATTTTGCATTTTTCTTCCTTAAAGTCTTCTTTGTTGACTTTGGCAATTTCCGGCTTTGATTTGGCTTTGTCTTTCGCTCTTTTCCATCTCGTGCTCGGTTTTGTCGTTTTTAGCACTGTTTTTGTCCTTTTCTTTGAATATCACTTTCCTGCACAATACAATTGCAAAACATACAAATACAATGTATTTTGGGTACGTTTTTGGTCATTTAAGTCCGTTTCTGTGGAAAATGGTATGTGTAATTTAGCACATACCAGTGTTTAATAACCGGTTTCTCAAACCGGTTACATAAAAACCGACCCGAAACGGGTATAACGGCTATATTGCCAAACCGGTTAGGAACCATTAATTTTTGGACAAACATAACCGGTTTGGGTCAAAAACTGGTGTTGACCGATTTTGGTTACATGTTTTTTTTGTTTCGGTTTTGGGTTTTTTGCCCACGACTAGTCCAAACTACCACCTGCTTATTGTCCTTGTTTCAATTATGACAACGCTGGTTTAAAGGATTTACACTGCACAAAATTCTGACCTCCTCCACGCTCTCACCTTGAAGACTACTCTCGTCTTGTGGCTCGTTTTTCATTAGCTTCTTTAATGATCTCTTTAGCGGTCTGTATTCTTTCACTCTATAAAACTCGCAAAACTCTCACAAACAAGAACTTAGAGTAATTAGGGCATCAAAGTCCTGACACCACACGATCATCTCTTGAGGTATCTTAAACTGAGTACGGAGCCTACATCTCCTAAAACTAAACGCTGGCTACCTCTCCAAGTCTATATCAAGATTATGATATCTACTCCTCACTATATGTGTTCTTTATAAGGAAGTGCACACTCTTCTTAGCGATTCTCTCCATCGAGATCTGCTTGTTTACCGATGATCTAGTGCCACGAAATGATGGATCCAGGAAGTCCCCCCCCCCCCCCCCCCCACCTACCAACCCCTCCCCAGTTCACCAGTAACTAACTAACAACTCGTTTGTAGGCTTATTATTGGTCAGCACTGCGATTTGGTCATGGTTTGTTATTGTAGAAATCATGGAGTAAGTTTGCCGACGAAATGGTAGATATCATCACCGACGACCTTATAGATGAGCTTTTTCTTTATAGCCATCTCTTGACTTACAAAGATAGCTCGTTTAGGTTTTAACTCAATAACAATGTACTAATTTAAATATCAGATCTTTCGATTTTTCCTGGCATCTATCCCTTTATTTGCGTGCTCGATAATAAGTTATTGAATATGTGATGGAAATTATTCTTGGAACAATTATGATTGACTGTGTTTTAATTATTGATTATTTATGTTATATGTTTTTATATTTTTTTTTGTATTATATATTTTTTATGTTTTATGCTTTTGTGCGTTTAATATATATTTTAATATTGTATTATGTTATAATGTGTAACGCTCTATTTGTTACTATTTGAAATTGAATCATTAATCACCCCACCACCCCCTTCTAATTTTACATTGATGAACTTGTATCACTTTAATGTTAATTACTTATGTATATTATTTATTGTTCATATGTTAACATAATTATTGTGTACTCTGCACCTCTTAAAATTATATTATATATGTCGTATATCTAATATTTATATAATGTATAACTTGTTATTATATATCTTAAATGTGACTATCTGTGAAGATGCGCACCCTCTCCCCTCTCATTGTTTTTTTGTATTTTGTTATATGTTGTATTTGATGTTTTTTTTGATATATGCACTTGTATTATTTTTTATATGATAATTGTATTTATATTAATTGTTTTTATATGTGTATTTTATTCCCTTATTTTTTGTATTGATATATTTTGTAACTATATATTATTTTTGAATTTTTTTATTTTTGCTATATTATTGTTTTAATTTTGTTGTTTTGTGTATATTTGATTATTTGTTTATATTGTTGTTGTTTGTTATTTTTATGTATATTGTATTATTGTAATGTGTTATTTAATGTGTTATTTTTTGTATACTATAATGTTTTTTTTATATATGACTTAAGATATATTTTGTTATAATAAAATTATTGTGCACCTCCCCTTCCCCCCGCCTATTTATTGGAAATCGCCCTTTTAAAAATATATTATTATTGTATATTATATTTTAATTTTATGATGGTTATGATGCCTGTTATTAATTATATGTGTATTTGTATTTATTTTTTAATTTTTGTATACTGCTTAATTTGTGAATTTCGTATTTATATTTTGTATATTTTTATTGTGATTTATCGTTGTATTATGAATTATTTGTTAATGTTATGATTTTGTTATAATGTTTATATGTGCATTATGTATTAATTGTGTATTTTTATTTATTGTTATGATATGTATGTGACTTCACGCTCGCGCGAATCGCGCGTATTATTTTGTTTTGTATATTATTAAAATAATTATTTATGTTATTGCTTTATAGTTTTATGATATATAATATTTGAATAATTTGTATTTGTGATATTTTATTTGATGATAGTTATTTATTATTGTTTAATTTTATATTTATATATGTTATTTATGACTCGGACTCTATTAATTGTTATTTATTTAGAAAATGATTTTGTATAATTATATTGTTATGAATAAATTATTTATATTGAATATTTACATGTTATGTTACTCTAATAAAATAATGATGTATTTGTGATTTATGTTATTGTATTTTGTTTTTTTTTGTATTTGTTATTATATTTTTATATTATCATTATAGAAAATTTATGTATTATTGTTATATATGATTTTGATATTGTTTTTATGTGATATATTTTTATTGATGATGTATGAAATTTGTTTTGTTGTAATTGTGTTATTGTATGTTTTATTTAATATATAATTATTTTATTGAACTTGTTGTGTATATATTAATGTTATATCATTTTTGATGAATGTGTATATTGTATTTTTATATATGATGATTTTTTTATATATTATATTTTATTTTTATATTTTATGAATACTATTGTGTTTTAATATATTTTTATATGATTGTTTTGAATTATGAAATTGAATGAATTTTTATTTATATATTTATATTTATGTTTTATGTATTTTATTTTTGTTTAATTGTATTATGTTAGTTTTTAATGTTTTGATCATTGTATTATTGGTATGATGATTTATTAATCTATGTTTTATATTGATTAATTAAATTGTATTTATGATTATGTAGTGATGTAATTTGTATATAATATGATTGTGTTTTAATTGTATCTATATTATTGATATATTTTAATGAAATATTCTTATTAATTTTATTATTTTATTTTTTAATTTTTTAATTGTATTTAAATTGATATATTGATTTTTGTGATATTATTGATGGATTTCGTTGTATATGTTGGATTTATATTTTTGTATATATGATTTGATATTTAAATTGATATTTGTTTATGTTTATTGATATTATATTTAATTTATAATGTATTTATTTATATTAATAATTTATATTTATATTTATATTGTTAATGATATATGATGTTATTATTTCCTTGTATGTTTTATGTTTTGATTTATAAATTGATGATTTTTTATTGAATTAAAATTTTAAATATATTTTATTGTTATGTATATGTAAATTATATGATTTTTTATATTGTTCTTATTTTGATTATTTATTTAATGTAATGTTTTTGTTTGTTATAGAATTGCTTATGTTTGTATTTTTTAATATAATATATTATAATTTATTCTATTTATGATATATGTTATTTTTATTAATTTAATAGGATTAATTTTGTATGGATCTTTGTATTAATTTTATGATTTATATTATATGTTTTATGAATTTTTTTGTTATTTTTATATTATTTATTATTATAATATGATTGATGATATTACTGATGTTTTATAATTTTATTATTATTTATAATGTTGATGTATATGATTATATATTATTTATATTTATTTTACTGTTATTTATAATTAAATTTATTGTATATTAATTTTGATTTTATTCATGTATTTGAATGTATTTTGTATTTTGAATATATTATATTCTGAAATTGTGATTTTATTTTTTATATTTTTGATTATTTAATATTGAATTAATGTATGTTATGTTGTTTAAATATGTTATGAATTAATTGATTAAATGTTTTAATTTGATGTATGTATTTGTATATTTATATCTTTGACTTTGATAATGATTGATTATTAATTAATTTTTTAATTATTTGATTAATTTATATTTGTCATTATTCTCACTCGTCACGCGCTCGCGCGCGCGCTCGCTCAATATGTATATCCTTCGCGTAGCTCTCGCGCCCTCTCTCGGCGCTGCGCTACCATACGCTCTCGCGCGTACCGCCTCGCTGCTCTGTATTACTTTTTGCTGCATCGCGCTCGCGCTCATTCTCGCGCTCTCTCGCACGATATTTTATTTATTGTTTAATTATATATTATTATGTTAATATTTTTTATTATATTTTTATAACTATAATTTATTCATATTTTATGTATGTGTTGTTATGATCATTAATTTATGTGTATTTTTGATTTTTGATCTTAAATTTATGATATAAATGATAGTTATATATGTGAATATCCCCTCGCCTCTCTCGCCTCCCCCCTCCTCCATTCTCCTGGATTTTATTCTGGATGCGCGCGCGCGCTCGGCGCGCTCGCGCGTATCTCGCGCGCTTTAATATGCGGTGATCGCTCTGTTCGCGCGTCTTACACGCGCATTTATATCTTTATTACTAATTTTTAATTATTTGCTCGCTGTTTCGCTTTGTATTATTGATGTGAAATCTAGTTTGAATTGAGAATAATATGTATGATATGAATTATTTTTGATATTTGTACTTTTAATTTATTAGTTGTATGTTATTGTTTATTAATGTATTTATATTGTATATTGTTATGTATTGTGTATTTTGTGATATGTTATATCATTATATTATTTATTATTTATTGTATGATATTCTATTATTTATTTAAATGATTATTATTATATTTATCTCATTCCATATATGTGGTTGTTTATATGACAATTTTATGTTAATTGGTAATTGATTAAATATTTATTATTATTTGATAATTATTTTATTATATTATATTTGATTGGTTAATATGTAATAATGTTTTATATTTTATTTAATAATTTGTTATGATAATATTGATATTTTGATTGAATTTTGGATATGTTATTTGTCTTTAATAATTTATATGTTTATTATATTGTTATGTGTTATTTATAATTATTTATGATCTGTTGAATTATTTTATTATTTGATTTTATTTTTGTATGTTTATTATGTAATGTATTATTTAATGTTTGTGTATATTTTTTGTGTTTATTGTATATTTAAAATTAATGAATTAATATGATTATTTGTATATTAATTTAAATTAAATATAATTGTATGATATGTTGTATTGATATGTTTTAATGTTGTGATTTATGTATTATTTGATTTTGCTGTTACTATGTATATTGTATGACTTATTTTATTGTTAATGTTGATTGTTTATTTGATGATGTATTATTTTAATATGTTGATTTTTTATTTTATTTTATTTTGTATGTATGTTTTGATTATTTTATTTGTGTATTTATATTTTATAGGATTTTATGGTGATTAATTTTGATTTTTTAATTTTTTGTGATTTAATGAATATATTATGTTTATTGAATTTTTATTTGATTAGTTTTTTTGGTTTTTATTTGAATATATTGTTTTATCAATTTTGATGTATTATTTTATGAAATTTGATTTATTTATTTTATTTATTTATTAATATGTATTTATTAATTCTATTGTAATTTATTATTGTAATGTATTTAAATATTTAATTATTATGTTGATATAGATTGTTATTATTTATTTATGAAATGATTGATATTTCTATGTTTATTCTAATTTATTTTGATATTTATATTTTATTTAATTTGAAATTTTATGATAATTATTTTAATAATTTATTTATTGGATGTTGATTTTATATATTATTCGACAATATATTTTATTGTTTATATTGTATATATTAATTAATATTATATATATATATTAATTGTGTTATTTTAAATTATAGTATTGTTGTTTATATCTTAATATTATTGTGATTTTGTATTTATTATGTGATTTTTTGTGATAATTTTTTTATATTTATTTTTTTGTATAATTTTATGAATTATATGTATTTTTTGTTTTATGTTTTTAAATGTTATTTATGTTATTTATGTTATATATGTATATTATATTTATATTTATATGTTATGATGATTATTGTAATGTTATATGTGGTATTAAATGTATATTATTGTGTGTTTTATTAATTTTAATTATTTGTGTGTATATGATATTTTAATTTGTTTCTATTATAATTGATTGTTTATTTTAATCTATTATAAATTTTTTATATTAAAATTGATTTTGTTTTTATTTTAATTTTATTTTTTAATGTATTATTATATAAATAATTTTTATAATTATTTATTGTTTTTAATGTATATTGATTTAATGTTAAACATTAATTATTTATATGATATTGTTTATTTTATATATTAATATTGAATAATTATGATTATGTTAATTATTTAATTTTTATGATATTTGATTTTATTTTATATGATTATTTTGTTTGATGAATTATTTTGTAAATTTTATTATTTGTTATATTATTTTATAAATTAAATCTATGATTTATGTTTTGTTGATGTATATGTATCTTTTATTTGATTCTCAACTATAATCGACAAGGATATTTGTAGTGGAAGGTTAAGTTGGTATGTTTACTAACACCGATGGATACATGCAACAATTTTGGTTACATCAAACATAACTACAAACATGTGATGCGGGTTAGCTATTGTTTATCTTTTTTGATTTGTTCTATTATATGATGTAAGAATTCGGAACCTAATTACCAAATAATTTCATTCGTTTCGTTCCTTCCTAACCTTTTCCTTAGGTTAAATGTTACGTATTGAGCTAATTTAGTGTCGAATGGCCTCTGACTAAGATTTGAACATAAAATAAACTAAGTGTAAAATTAGTCTCTTAATGAATCAGTGAGTCATGAGCTTCAGTGAGCCTAGAGCTTCACTAAGATGAAGCTCCAGCAAGATGGAGCTCCAACAAAATGGAGCTTCAGTGTGATGAAGCTTCCCTGATAAGAAGTCAGGGAGTGTTGTACAAATCTCAATAAAAAACAAGCTTCATGGACATTAAAAACCAACTGAAAAAATGTTTGACCTCACTGATGCGGTATGAGTAAGTAAAATATGTGAGGTACAAACAACATCAGAGGAACTAAGATCTAACAAAGTCTTAGTGACTCTGAATACTCTGAAACTGAACATGAAATACGGGATGAAACTTTTTAAAGCAAATGCAAGAAAGTCAAACAAGTATAATGAGTTGATATAAAGGTGGGAACAGTTGTCTACAGTGTTCCGTAAAAGTATGGTTGTTACCTTTCCAAAAAATGAAGAATTTAATCGAAGATGTACTTCTCCATCGGATGCGTGGCACGTCTCAACAACCCTCACATGTTACCCTCGTATCCTCACCTATATAAGAAAATGTTTGTAATATAGATAGATAAAGATTCTAAACAAACAAAAATAATACAAATGTATTAGTTGATAGAGTCCTCATCTCCTTAAATCATATGCTAAGCTAGCAAGCTATGATTCAACAAAAAAGAGAGTTTTATTTGTCATTCAATCGGGATAGTATTCCGTACCTATCCATTGTAATTCTTTGGTTAATTTCTAATAAGAATTTAGACATTGAAAAGTACAAATGATGTTATTACTTGTCATTTTGTTCTTGTGTAAAACTTGCGTTTTACCTTCTTAAACGTAATCACGTCTTAACCAAATTTCAAGACCAACATTATGAAAATAATGCTGTAAATTACTCCCAAAAAATTGTTACGATACAATTACATATTTATATGATTAGCAGATTTTATTTAACAAACGAGTTTTAGAAACCGCGCTTAGCGACGGGGCGTTCGTTAGTTGTCGATAAAGGATTCCGAATCGGGTTGCGTTAGTGGGCCGGGTTTAAAAAACGATAAGGTAGTTTTTGTAGTTCGCCGCATAGTGTGGGGGGTTATTTTGCTACTCCCTCCGTCCCATATTAAGTGTCCATTTTTGACTTTTGAAAGTCTTTTTTCTTCAACTTTGACCTTAATTATTTCTTCTTATGTTATATGATACTCAATGCAAAATATATGAATGGATAGAGTTTCGAATATATTTTTCATTGGTATAATTTTCAGTAAGCATTATATAACATAAAGAAAAATATTTACGGTCAAAGTTTATGAAAAAAGAATTCAAAAAGTTAAAAATGGACACTTAATATGGGACGGAGGGAGTAATTTTTTTGTTGGGCCGAATTTATAAATAGCGTAAAATTTAGGGTAGTTTTCGTAATTTGCCACATATTGTAGGGGTATTTGTAAAATTTTTTATTAGGCTGAATTTGTAAATAGCGTAAAAGTTATGGTAGTTTTCTTAATTTGCTGCATAGTGTGGGGGGCTGTTTTTGCAAATTCTTATATTGGGCCGAATTTGTAAATAGCGTAAAAGTGAGGGTAGTTTTCGTAATTGACACATAATGCGAAAGGCAATTTTGTAAATAGCGGCGGGTTGTGTGAGGGTGGTTTTTTAGTCGAGCAGGTGGTTTCCAGTTCAGGTCAACCGGCAGGTTGCGAGTCGAATATCCCGCTGATTGTTAGCTTATATAATATGTATCCTTCAACTAATGAATCAATGGAAACAGTTTAATCTGAATCTTAAAATATAAGAGTAAATTTTCATATTGAAATTTTATCATTTAACTCTATTGTATTAGTGTGGACCTAGAAATAGTTTGCCATGGAGTTATGGACCATGGTTTTAAGTTTTAACTATGGTTGGCATTTTTTGGCGTGCCACGTAAATAAAGCGAGTTAAGATTATGGGGGAATTGCATATATATCCACTAAAACTTGAATATTTGCATATATACCTAAAACACAAGTTTTTAATGGATGATATACAATGCAAGTTAAGCATGTTTTGAGTATATATGTAAATATGCAAGTTTTAGTGAGTATATATGCAATTGACCCTAAGATTTTTTCCTTTAGGTTTCTAGTTGTGTTCTAAATGGCCCTATCAATTTATTAAAATAATTTGTTAAAAGAAAATATACGTTATATATGGTTGTACGGAATCATGTCGACTCACCATCACCAACCCAATGAACTTGTTTGGTCTGTGCAACATAGCTACTT
>BQNB010043361.1:0-45553 GCA_026074375.1 Tanacetum coccineum
ATTCAGGGTAGGCTAAGGCTTTTTAGGTGTAACGATTGGTTAAAGGGTGACAATGCTCTTCATTAATAATCTGGAATCCACCAGAAAATTACGAGAACCGTGAAAAAGGATAGGCTCGGAGGATTGTACTAGGGTATCATGCACTAAAAATGAGTGCATGGAAAGGGTGTGGGATACTTATATGATCGATGTGACCATAATAACAATTACATGTTTAAAACATGGGTTAATCCTAATGCTTCTTATCAAGCAAATCCTAATACTTACTGTGCGATCTCGGGATGCATCACTAAAACAAGTTCTAGAATTTAATATGCTACCGGTACACTCATATGAATTTTACTAACACTAGACATTCCAGAAAAGGCGACAAAGACCACACGTACACATCTATAACGACAAAATAGACACATGTGACTGCTCACTCCTTAACTTGAACCGGGTAAAGATAAAATCATCTTGGGTTACCGATGATAGGTACCCGAATTCCTAAATATATAGGGCCGAACCTCACATTTTTTGGGTGGAATTTTGGGGGTATTGTGCTAGTCATATAAATTCCTATCCATGCGACGCTAGTAATACTTGGTTTTCGTTGGTACGTGTAGCAATTTTTTTTAAATTTTGGTAAAAATCACCCTTTTATGCTATGTTTCGATATATTACCCATCTTTTTAAGGACAAAGCAAATGATAAATGAAGAAATAGTTTCTAAGGCTTATTACCCCTTACACTTAAGTTGAACATTGTCCCCAATGTTCTCTAGAAGTACCCGTAAAAACAGATAAAGAGAAAAGAAAACAAGGGAAAAGAAACTAATACTCCCCTGGTTTGCTCAATGATGGAGAAGAAACATATGATAACTGGCTAAATCGTCCTTCAAGAATCATCCTATGAAAGCGTCCTAAGAACTTCCAAGCTTCTTCTTATCAAATATAACCTGTAATCAAAGATAAATACAACTATACCAATCATAAAATGTGCGATTTTCAAAAATACAAAATGAATTTAGGGTTCGACTCGATAGATAGGATGAAAGAATTGTTAAACTCCTCAGGTTTTGCAGGTTTATACAGAAGAATACACATATTAAACGTTATACAAGTTTTATTTTAAAAAATAATTAAAAATTCTAAGTTTTCTGGACCTGGCGTTTGACGCCGTCAGGGTTGTGTGTGACCCCGTCGCAGGTGTCATGGTGACGACGTCACTTGTTAATCGTGATGCCGTCTCCACATTCTGTGAAAACGGATTTTTTTGTTCTTGATGAAATTTTCTTGCACTTGATTTATAAGTTAGTTGATGTATAAATGGCTGCATAAATTCTAAGATTTCACAATTCAATCATATGACTCGATACTGACGCGAATTAATCTAAACAATTTGTAACACCCCCATTTTTACTATATAGCAGCGGAAGCTAATCTAGGGTATTACTTCATGGATACAACAATTATAATCATAGAAAACGACCCAAAAGAGACGTTGTTGGAAAAATTTAGTTATCATTCATTATAATCATAGTTTTTACAAAATGCAGGTCCAAAAATCTAGTTACATATGTATGAATAATAACAGTTCAGTAATCTTCGAGTCCATGCCACTCCGTGCCGCAACTTGCTCAATTACCTAAGATAAACATGCTAAAAAGTCAACATAAAAGTTGAGTGAAATTCATATGTTTGATATAAGCAGTTTGAATACCAAGTCATAGTGTAATAATTGTATAAACACAATTAATATGAAAATGGTATTGTTATGATCTTGCGTCACATTATTATGTAGCCATTATTTGTATTCTTTTGGCCTAACGGGTGAATTAAGTTCTCTTCCTAGAAAAGAAACTTCCTTAGATTCTAATACCCAATCATCTTCTATCATTCCCAATTTCAAAAAATCAACACCCAGGGATCCACTATGTCCTAATAAACCCGGTTTAAATCCATAATGTTTCTTAGGATCGCCAATGCATGGGTGATAATGGCAATACGTATCCTTAGGGTGGAAAGATGCCACGTGGGGTGAAGGCGGTGTATTATTGGTTAAATGATCTACTTCCTTCATCCTAAAACTATCCGAACTATGTGGTTTGATAGGTGGTTTGAGAGGCCTTTTTTGTCCTAGACTTATATCTAAAGGTGGACAAGTTGGTAAGGGTTGTGGTTGAGGCTTCGTCTTACACAAATTGAGAACATCCCTAGAAACTAAGAGGATGTCTGATTATAAGGTATTCATGCTAAATTCTAGTTGTGTTTCGTCCCAAGGTTCTACTTTATCGGGGTTACTAAGTCTTTTTACAGTCTTCGGTGTAAGTCTTCGGGCGGTGTGTAATTCCTAAAATGATGGGTGAACTTGTGGGGTACTTTGTGGGTTAGATTTCTACTTTGTCCCATGCTATAATTCCTATGCATTCAACCCAAACATTTTCTTTCTAAGTATCTTTTTGCATGACCTTCAAATTTTCTATTTCTTGTCGGACATTATGTTTGGTGGGTTGTACCATTCTTTTTGGCCTGGCGAAATTTTCTTGGCTATCCTATGACTTTTCACCCTTAATTCCCTAAGGTTTCCATCTGCTGCAAAGTCAAGGTCCATTTGAGTATATTGGTCGACATGATGATAAAAGAATTGAGTGAGATACCATAAATCGAGGCCATGATAAGGGACTCTTTAGATTAAGTTTTTAAAACGAGTCCACGCATCGTAGATAGATTCATATTGATGTTGTTGGAACACCAAGGTATATCTTTGTAATGGGAAGGTTGTGTTTTGTAGGGGCTTTGAAAGGGTGCGGTTGGTGGTCTTTCATACATCATGATGGTGAAAGAAAGAGTGATTTACAAAACAAAGGGCACAAAGAAAAGATAAAAAAAACTTTATAGAATGCTAATATGCAAATTAAAGTCTAACTTGAAAGGAAGTCAAGGCAAGTAGAACTAAGCTAAACTATGATCAATACCTAACTATTCCCCAGGCGGCGGCGCCAAAATTTTGATGTGCGGTTGTCGTAGGACTTCTACACGAGAAGTTTTACAACTCCCTAGGCAGTGCACCTAATCGTTTAGTTTAGTATGGCAAGACTCGGGGTTGTTTATCGTTCACTCGGGGAATAGGTTGGGAAGTTAATCACGGTCTTCACAGAATTCAAGGGTTGAGTGGAAGATTCTTTTTGTATTTTTGTTTTTATAGAGTAAGTAAATCATATATAATTAGTGAGAGTAGTTTGGTTTTTGCTATGGAACTAAAATATTAATTAATATAATGATGATAACAATTAATATAAAAGATTGTGCTTATTTAATATGTATTTTACTCCCTAGGATTGCTTCTTAGTGTTGTTGCCTGTCAACTTAGTATGATCTATGTAATTATTTTCTAATGCATGAACGAATTTACACCGAACCCGCCATCTACTTATGTATGCCGCTAGAGCAAACACAAATGCAAGGTAGTATGAAGGGACTATTCACAGCCCTAGGAGTTTATAAGTGCATGTGAAATATATAAATAGTGGCATCAACATATTAGGGCGGCAAGGTTGTATGAAGACTGTACCGATGGTTTTCCTTTTCTACATAATCATGTTCCATAAGCCATATAAAAGCGATCGAGTCAAAAGATGTTTTTCTAGACCTAACGTGCACATCCATCATAAGAGGCAACACCATCAAGATCTACCTTCTAGGTTTCATATAATACGTAAGAAACAACATTGATAGCTCGACGAGCATGTTAAGATAAAGGCAAGAAAATCAAATCAAACTTACACATCAGACTTATTGAATGATTAAGTAAACCTTACTTGATTAAACATAAATCTAGAGTTACAATTAGGTTTTTGGCCTATTAAATCGTCTCCCTATAAAGCTGCCTAAAAGTACTTGGGTTCTGTAACTTTTTTTACTTTAAAGTTACACATTCAAAAACCCTACAATTCGGGTTTGTATATATATAAGAAAATCGATGCGACGGCGTCGCATTTTAGTCGTGACGCCATCATAAAAGGAATCTTCTAGATCTGCGTTTGAGTCGGTGCGGGATGACGCCGTCTTGAAATATGTGACGCCCGTCCACTGGTGAGCTCGGATCGAGTCGTGTATAGGTTGGTGAATGCCGTCTCAGGCTTGTGAGCACATCTTTAAGAGTCTTGGTGATTTGCTTGTATTCTCGTCCGTTATTTCCAATGACCCAAGTACGTGTAATTCTTCCAAATGTCTTCCAAATGAGAAATACCTGAAAAGGAATAATTAAGTACCTATTTTGGGCATAAACACATAATTTTAGGGGTTAAACGACCCTGAAAAATTATATAAAATGACACCTCATGCCTTACCAAGACTTCATCACTTACACCTTGTTGGGTTTGTTCTAGTGTCAGCTCTGTCTTAGTCCGCATTATTCTTTCTCACTTTACTCCCTTTTTTCATCAATACTACGCGACTTCTTATTCTAACTTATATGGTAATGTCTTGGGTAGAGACCTCGGTTCTGGACTGATACTTGGTGACACGAATATCCTAATCGTACACCACCTTATAACTCTAATTAATTATTAATGTCGGCTTTTGGTATGTTTTAGCCCCATTAAACTCTTTGTAATGCCCCTTTCAAAACATGTGCATCGATATTTAAAAATGTTTAGCACATGAAGGGTGAAGCTTAGACTTGAGTTCTTAAAATCACATCTTTAGCCATATATTTTAATCACATTTTCTCCCTTTATCAAAAATGTCAAATCTCTTGATATTTTAGATATCAATTGATTCAAATATTTATATGTTTCAGGAAAATATGTACTTATTAAACAAGCGTATTGGAAATACATGTTTTAAGTTCCCCCTCAATTTCTGAGCGGTAGTATATGATATATATATATTATTATATATTATAATATATATATTTATTATATATAGTGTCGTGTACGTTAATTGAAAATTTTAAGTTTATTGAAATAATTCTAGGAAAATTGTACTCAAACACTATTTTTATCTGCATAACCTTAATATAGTCTATACTACATATTCATAATATTCACAAGATAAGATTTTGAGATTGGACCTGACGATCATGTGGTGTGAGTCATTAGTTTGTAGTCCATCTCGAGTTCTCGAGCACCAACCAATCTTTCAAGATTCCAAATGATCATTCTTTCACACATCTACTTATCAATTAGCTCGACCATAAGTTCTGACCTTTTTCTGTCAATGGCCGTCCACCTTCTCCTTGGCATCTCTTTATTGTATTTCAAACAAAAATTGCGTATTCCATGATGAAGCTCATCCTGAACTTTCTTGAGCATCCCGTCCGAGAACTTGTATAGCTCATCAGCCGCATCACTCTTTTTTGTTGGCCGATTTTATAGGATTACCTGGCGGTTTGTGAGATGAAGTGTAGAGTTCTTTGAATTCTATTTCTAGAAAGGTCTGTTGAGGTAGAGTGATGTTGAGTTTCTTCTGGTAACTCTCTACACAAAGCTGTAAATCCTCGACACGTTTCTTGATGACGAGACTTCTTGTGAACATATGAAGAGCCATAATAAATTCAACAATATCATTGTCAGTGAGGTGGAATAGCTTGTGTTGAATAGCAAGAAGCAACATGTCTTCAATGTCTTTCAGATGTTGTAGTATATTAGAAATCATTAACCACAATCGAGCGATTTAATGGTTGGCCGATTCTAGAGAGAGAAAATAGGAAGTTCTAGTGAGAGAAAGACACTTTGTGTGTGTTTGTTATACAATGAACAACCAACCCCTCTCAATGGCTGAGAAGGGGTTTAAATACAAGAGTTTATGTGCCCTAAGTGGGCAAACATGTGGGTAAAGACCCGGCCCAACGCCATAAGTCATACTGTAACTAAACGATAAATAATAAGACTACGAGCTAAACTATGTAGACGAAACATGGGGTCACCCGAGTCTCTTTTCATGATCCTAAACAATCTCCCCTAAGGGAGGGTCACCCCTGTAAATACAATTTGATCCTAGCATTTAATATGTCTTGGACTTTTAACTTCAGCTCTTAATATTTTGAGGTCTTTATTCATTGGATCTTCTTTGCTACAAAGTGAGTATGATCTTTTGATTATTTAAGTTGAGGCTTTTTCCTATTGGCTTGTATTTGAATGTGATCTTGAGCTTTCTGAGTATTCATCAGTCAAAAGTAATCTCTAATCTTATCTTGTGATCTTTATGCGTGTGCTCATGATTTGGACGACATGCTCATATTTGTTGCATCTTGAAAGCTTGACTTTATCTTCGTAATTCTTCATCCAGTACATAACTTTATATCCTTTGACTACTGAAGAACAAACGTTTGATACCAGAGTTTGCGGATAGCCTTAGGTCAGCGACTTTCTTGACTGTTATAAAGTCATTGGAGCTCCTTGGAATGTGCATTTGGCTATGAACTTGAACTCAGCTGGAATGAGGTATCGCAATCTCATCTTTATGTAATCTGAAAATAAAACATGTAAACAATAAAGCTTGGGACGAATATGGCTTTGTCATTCGGTCAGGAGTTAGGTTGCGCATTAAACCTGTTGGTTATGTATGGACCGGTTTACAGTATAAAATAATGTACATGTAATCAGGTAGATTCATATTAAAACCTCTTGAACAGGGTTTCCAGCCTCAAAACTGTGTTCATCTAAAGCGATGCATTAGATTCACTGTACTTGATAGTATCTCTTTACGGACACCTCAAGCATGTCCTCACTTTTTTAAAAAAATTAGTTAATTGCTACTAATAGAACGTTAAGAGTGTGTCAGTGAGATACTAATCTCATCGATTGAAGATTAAAATTGATTTGGAAAATCAATCGATGTGTCAATAGTAAATGTGATTTTTGTAACACATCGAAGGACGTTTTAAGGCTTTTTATTAAAAAATTTCATCTCCGTCAATTCATAATCTGGACTGAATTGATGCCCAATGTCATAAGTTTGATCCATTAAGGATCTCACAAGTCACCTACCTAGAGCTTGTTTGATGTTGGCTCTAGCAGGATTTCCATCTTCCTGTGAATACTTTCTCGTATCACTCGGTGTTCAGGAATTATCACAAGGATATTGCGTAGGACTTTAAGATAATCCTTGTTTTTATAAGTGTGTGAAAGACTAAGTATATGGAAATTAGTGTCCTACGGAGATTTATTGATGAATCTCAGGCTCTAGAATCATAGTGCGTTTTGGATTTACAGTGGGGAGCTGGGAGTAGACTGCCACCTTTTCAATACCGACTAACTCGGAGTGAGAGAGTCAGTAGATTACGTGTTAAGTCTTTGTGACAATTGAAACAAATATCTTTTGAGAGATTCTGAGTGGCTAGGGAGGGTTGTGCAGCGTATCACTGGGTCCATGATACTTGTCTTCCATGTCAGCAATCAGCCATGTGATTCTGACGGCATATGTATTGACCTGGTTTCTGCCTAATGTTAAAGGATGGCTGCTTTCTTTTCACCTTTTATCTTAACATTTCTTTTTCATTCTTCAACCCCTTCAGTGCTTACGTGACGTCATTACTAGTTGCTTGTTGGGTATGTCCAGTACTAGCTTCCAATCCAGTCACTAACTATTCCTTTATTCACATTACTCCTTTTGTAATCATACCTAAGGACTTCTACACTAACTAGTGAATTGTCCCTGGGTAGATCCCTCCGGCTCTGGCGGGATCATGAGAACTCATACCTAACCTTACCATCCTTATAACACCAGTAAAGTAATTACAGGGTCGGTCTTTGGTATTTCCACAGTTGTCTTCACCATAAAACCATTTGAAAATCAATCAAGGTACGGGCGATGTAAACATCAAAGCATTAGTACCTTGATTGTTTTGATTCATAAAACTACCCCCCCCCCTCAACATGTGCATCGATATACGGGTAAAGGTTTGGCACATGGAGGGAGGAGAATCTGCTTGAGTCTTAATATATCACATTTTATCAGATTTAATATTTAAATAACATTCTCTCCCCTGATCAAAAATTTCAAACCTTTTGAGATTTAGGATCTCAATTAATTTAAATATGTTAGAAATTTCGGAGAAATTGTTGTTTGTTTTTTACACACGATATTGGAAAATAAGTAATGCTCCCCCTCAAATTACTCGAGGAAATCTGTTTGTGTCAGGTATAAGTATTTTGAGGATTTTGAGTTTAACGAAAAACTCATGAAAAATTTATACACTAATACATAACACCTAAAGATACACTACTTAATAATGTACAAGATTACAATATATACCACACAAGAAGTACGAGAAGCTACAGAGAAGATGTCATTCATTAGGTTCTGTTGAACGTCTGTAGTATCTTCGCGTAATCTTCCACCAACAAAGCTTTCCAAAGTTCCAAGAAGGATTCTCCTGGAGATTTAGCTCGCTTTGAATGGGCAAACATGAACTGCTTGCACTTGATACATCATCGTGGTCCCAGAACCTGGTATTTCGTGCCAGATTGGTCTTTTTTTTTTTTTTTTTGTTAAACCTTGAAGTCCATGTACACGTTAGTACAAAGCTTCATCTATTTGTTGTAGAGTCCCGTCACTGAACTTGTGGATTTCGTTGAAGCGCGTGAGCATCTGCATACCATACTTGTCTCTAAACAGTACAACTCTTAGAGAGTCAAGGATCTTGTAGTCGTGCATGAACTCGAGCCCTGTAGCTTCCCAGCGTGGTTTGGTGAGGTTCAGCCTGAAGTCTTGGTAAACTCTCTTGATTGCCGAGTTAGAAATATTTTTTTAACACATTGTCTGATTACCAGATCTGAATTCCATAAGTTGACAGCAGTAGAGAAGAATTTTTGTCATGGCGGTAGGTGGTTCAGTGACTGCGGAAGTTCAATAGTACAAGTCTTCAAAGTTACTCGGGTACATATCCTTGAAGTCGTTTTTAGTAATAGTATATTCCTGATCATCTGCTCTTCGAAGGACTATCTTTTTCATGTAATCGTACCCATAAATCGAAAAGACTTCGATCTTGACGACACTTAGGATTCTCATGTGAGTCCTGATAATAGCTCTTCGGTTGGTTTCTGCTGAGTGGTTGTCGATGTAGAATGTCTGTCTCTTGAACCACCAGTGGGAGATACTATAAGTCGCAGAAATGTCATACATGCACTCTTCTTCGATCCACATCTGATCTGGGACCATCTATTCTAGCCCGGCATCAGGATAATACGCGGCTTTCATATTTGTGATTGACAACGCAAGTCTGTCACCCTTGCTGCCAAATAGTAGATAATCCAAATCTTTGTTGAAGAAGAACTCTATCTGAATCGTGACTTGACTAGAGGACACCCAATGAGTGGTCTTGCTGACGTTATACCTGAGAAGTCTGCCGTCTACTTGATTGGTTAGAATCTTGTAACATTCCTCCATCTGAAATTAGAGATGAATCATGCCAGGATGGAAGGCTTTGACAACTTCATATGCAGGACCTTCTAAGTGTTCCGGTATGAGCTCTGTAATTCCTTGCTTCTTGTAGAACCAATCAATAAACACTCCAATATCACAGGTCTGTAAAAGTAGAGAGTTCTCCAATGGAGGTACGTAGCTGGAGGCTAACGCAGATGCCTAGTTGTGGATGGGGACAGGTAGACTTGATGAGGGAATAGACTAAGTAGGTTCAGGAGTCGCAGGTCTTTCTTCTTCGGAAAGAGGCTTAAACCAATCTTGATTCAGATTAACTCTAGGGATCGTGCATATGCCGATTATCTTCATCATCACAACACCAATCCCTGTGGCTTCAAAGTCTGACTCTTCATGCATAAATACGTCTTCGAGAATAGATGAGGCAGAGGGCTCAAATCTGGAGGTGGTCATTGTCCAGGCTGTGTATGCAGTAGTAGCGGCTGTCTTGGACGAGCCCGCAACAGCTGAGCCTGAAGACTGATCATCTGGATTGGTTGTTGGATACTATGGTGGTGGAAGAGGATCTTGAGCGGAATCAAAGGCTTCAGTTGTACTAGAAGCCCTTGATGCACTAGACGATGGTGGAGGAGGAGGTGGCTCAGGTGGGGTTTTCGGTGAATCCTGCTTACTCTTCATCTTTTTACGCTCCTCAACCTTGTCAGCATCAAATTGATCGCTTTCATCACGAATAATAGATTTTTGTAATGCTTCATAAAGGGCCATCAGAGATCTTTTCTGGCCTTGTCATAATTCTCCTCAAGCATGCGTTGAAGCAGAATCTCCTTCAGGTCAAAAGTAAGGAGATCCTCTCATTGCTTACTGAACTAATGCGGTAACAGCCTCTTTCATAGTTTCTTTGATTTTTCAGTCAACCTCTTGCTTGTCTATATATTCTACTGTCTACTCTCTGATCATTCTAGACAAGTCTTGAGTCTCTAATTGGTGGATCATGTTTCATTGCTTGTCTAACCTTTCCTCCAAGGCGACTTGCATCCACCTGATCTGCTATACTTCGTTCTAGCTCACCAATCTGCTAAATGATGATCGAGTTTGAAATGCCTTGTTGTGGTTGAGGTGAAGGTGGTGGAAGAGTTATTGTTGTAGTTATTGCAGTTGATGTTGGTAGTGAAGCTTGAATCGTTGTGGAGACTGGTTGAGAGACAGTGAGATCAATAACCAGAGTGGTCATTAAAGGAACTGACGAGGTGTCCTGATGTATGGGAACAGTGACCAGAGATTGAACTTCTACTTCAGTATTGGTCTTTTCAGGTTGGTCTTCCTGTGACTTCTCCGCAAGGAACTGATTGGTGAAGCTAATTTCCTTGTCGAGGTTTTGCAGAGAAGACAGGGTTGCAACTGAGCTTGCAGGATCCTCAAGTCTCACATCACCTTCAGTTGGGAGTTTAAGATTCTCCTGACCCTTTAGATAAAGCCGTGGCTCAGTGAATTCTTTATCAAATTTGCTTTGTGTTGGTTTTGATAGGCTTCAGCGATTCCCAGTCCATGTGATCCAGGTTTGGTCCAGCGTGATCTCAACAAGGACTTGATTGTGACTGAGACACAACCGATATCACCAGGGTTTGTTCCAACCATGGCCTTCCTTTGAGCTTCTGCATTGTATCAGGAGACACTTTCCTCATCAGAATCAGTCTTCACTGACAGTTAGGACCCAGTTTCGCATCAGTGACGAAGTTTCGATGAGGTACTAGCGGGTTTTGCTCGTGGTAGAGACGTGCACCTCTTGAAGAGAAAACTATTCAGCTGGGTTCTTTTTTCTTTAGATTTCTGAAGGTTGATGTAGAACCTGAGCACGCTTGTTCCTCACCGGTCTTATCTCTTTCCCCTTTTTCTTTCCCCCACCCCCCCATGTACCTTGGAGTGGTTGATTTTCCAGGTTCGGGGTTCTTTTGATCACCCCGTTGGAAGTGGACCGAGGTGCTGGGTAAGATCCTTTAAGCTTTCTTCCTATGACCGTTTGCATAATATAAACTCTTATTTAAAACAATGGGTTCTCTGTCGGAAACTTCATCTCGAATCATCTACCAACTGTTGAGAGCTCTTAAGAGTTCGCTTCTTCACCACCTTACCAACTTTTAATCGTTTGGCTGGAGATGGTGCTTCAGTGGCGTCCATAGCCAGCATTCTTTTCTTTACTCGAGGCTTAGCAGGTACAGGTTTGGGGTTTGGGTTGGCTGAGATGAAGTAGGTTGAGGTTTTTCGGTTTAACTACAGGGTGTTTTTGTTTTGCCCCCTTGCGGTTGGGAGCCGGTGCTTCATTGACCTGATAATTCTCGGCGAGATGTCACGCATTGGTCAATTAGGCAACCTTTGCCACATATTGGATAATAGGTTAGCAGATCGAATCGTTTTAGAATTTTCAGGGTATCTGGAATTTCTCTATCCCATAACCTTTACTCTTTTGGTGTTCTTGAATGAGAACTTCAGGTATCCCAAAGCAGACTCCTCATAAGGCAGGTGGAGTAGAGAACCTGGTCTTTTGTGGAACTTGTGTATGCTCTGGAGGTGATTGATGATCAGCTTAGTGAAACAGACACCCGAAATCACAAGTGGATTAACTTTCTTCTTTCCCTCCATATGAAGAGCGAGATTCATCTTGTCTTCTATAAATGAGTGGATACACTAAGTAAAATTTTCATTATCACTCTCAGCATTAATCTATTATTTTGCAGTGTTGACAACACCCCATAGAGCTGAACACTTAGCTCTTGGTCTTTCAAATACTGAAGTTTTTCTCGTGAGGCAAAGATTGATGATAGTGGCGAGTGCCCTCCACGGTTGATACATGTCATTTGTCACGAACTCAGATAAGGTTCTGAACGTACATCTTGGTAACCCAGTTCGTTGACAAAGGAGATTATAGTGTTAGCATTTGGTGGAGATGTGCAAATTGTTGTTGTCTTGGGGTAATTGAAGTGCATCTTTAGCAGTAGCTTTGGTGAAGATAGAAGCGTTGTTCATACAGTGACGTGTATCCATTGTCTTTGTCCTAATCTGATGGTGTCCTAGAATGCTAGATGTAAAATGGCTGGAATGGTGGAGGAAGCGGTGAATGCTTTGAAGAAGTCGGATGTTCTTCAAGAGTCCCACCAATCTATCTTGAATATGTGATTGGCTTGAGTTCTTTCCACATCCAAGAAATAGTTGCTTTTTCCTACTGGGACCCATTTGTTACGAGGCAAGATTTGCTCATCAGACCGAGTAGGTGGGGAAGCAGCAGCAACTGGAACCTCAGGAGCATTATTATTTGCATCAGCTATTGTAACTGCATACATGCATCAACGAAGACATACATACAGAGAGGTGATGTTAGATAAGAGCACATGCTCAAGGGTTAGATAGACATAGACATAAGTCCAAGTCAAGATAGACACATTGATCATATTTGAAGTGATAGTCAACCGAGATGTACAACACTTAAGTCAACGGAAGTCAACTCATGACAGTGGAGACAGAACTCAGTGACCGATACACAATGACCATTAACTCAGTAAGGGGGGGTACGCTCGACAAAACGCAGCAGTGGGAAAAACTTATCATCACAAAACGCAGAGAATGCAAAAGACACAAAACGCAGAGGCCAATTTTTTATAAACTAATGCAAAAACGCAATAGGCAAAAACGAGTGCTACAAAACACAGCTCCCAAAAACGCCAATGTTGTTTTAATAAAAATAAACAAAACGCAAAGGCAAGACGCAATAGACAATAAGCAATCAGACAAAATGCAATTTGGACAAAACGCAGAAATAATTTATTCAAATATAATCAAAACGCAACATTTTTGAATTTTTTTTTGAAAAGGTGGGTCCTATATTTGAACTAATGAGGGTCTTCAATCACAAAACGTAATTGATTGCATTTTGTCCTGCTTTGCACAATATTACACACAAAACGCAAGAACATACTGAAACTCAAAACACAAATGCATATAGCAGGCAAAACGCAAAGGCATATATCATGCAAAACGTAATAAAGGATAAACAGTCAAAACGCAACCAAGAGTGATAACCAAGACACAAACAAGAACTTAACCAAAATGCAATCAAGAATTTTAAACAAAACAAAATCCAGAACATTTAAGCCAAAACGCAACTAAGAACATTTAAGCAAAACGCAACCTAGAACTCCTAAACAAAACGCAACCAAGAATGCTTCAAAGGCGCATATTCTAACATACAAATCAAGGGTTCTAATACTTAGCCACATCTTGACTTACGTTCTAAAGTACTCACTAAACCTATTAACAACGCCAAGGGGTCACCACACATAACATACGGACGCGATTTTGACTTAATAAGTCAACCTAAGTGCGAAAATCACAAGGACTATAAATTAGCAATTGGGGAAACAAATAATTTAACTCAAAAGATTATTTATAAGTCTGATGTAACCAGCAACCAAAATGCATCAACAAACACTTACCAAGATTTGGATGATTATTTCGCACGAAATTCCTAAAAAGACAAGCAATTTAGCGAATTTTAGGCCAAGATATTCTAGATAATGCATATATATATGATAGAGAACATTAAACAATTAATACCTAAGCTTGAAATAACATAATTGATCATGAGTTGGGCAAATCAGAGGGGCTGTTGAGTTTTGTGGAGAGATAAAAAGAGTAATAGGGTTGACTGGATATAAGAGATTTGACCGAGTCAAAACGCACTGACTTATTTATACCTAGGTTTCAACTTTCTGGCAAATGACATTTTTGGTCTTATTCTTTCTTCCTCTCTTATTCAAGGTTTAATAGTTACTAAGGGTTTAATTAAGTTGTATAAATGGCACAATTGATCCTCTATGTATTATGAGACTAGTAAACAACTAGCATAATTGCACATAAGACACATATTATTGCACATATAATGTCAATATTTGCCTTGTGAGTGAACATCGTTCTAATTCCCCCTCAAAATTGTAACCCCGTTAGATAACACAACCTTTCTCTACTTATTTTTACGATGTATCAAAATTCCCGTTAGATGTCATAAATATGAAAAACTACTCTCCCCCTTAATCAATGACCCTTTTCTATTTAAAGAGCTGTAGTCGTTGATTGAGTGTCAAATTTTGAGAACTTTAAGTCCGATTGATTTTTCAGACAAAAAACTTTCCCACCCATGAAAAACACAAATTAATTTTTTGAAGTATCGTAGACGGAAAATTCATTTGATGAAAAGAAGATTCTCTTCTGAATCAAGAAATAATACACTGAAGCGTACATTAGATCGAGGTTGCATGGATATAAAGTAATCCATGCCTGGGAGAACTTAATCACCCGTTGACATGAACAACCGTCTTTTTGGCGACATGTTTTCCTCATTTTGAAAAAAGCGGTGCAAGTCTGAAATATACTGCAAGCCATTTAGAACATGTTTTGAAAAGTTTGAACTTTCGTTTCGAGCTTATTAAAGGGCCCCGTGTCTTATTGAATTAACATTTCGAGGTCCATAAATGTTAGCGATACTGCAGTATCCATGTCTTGAAAAAACTATTTTTTTTGGTATTTTCTATTTTCTGATTCTTTTTGGGCATTTTGTTGGTTTTATTATTTTTGTTAATTTCTTTTTGAGTTGAAATACTGTCCATATTTAACATAGGTACTTGAAAGCTAATCTGTTACTCATCCTTATCATCCTGAAGACGTTTGAGTGTCTCTGGCTTCATACTCTTCATGCCAAGCCGCGAGAGAATGAATTCGAATCGTTCTCTGGGCAGTGCCTTAGTGAATATATCCGCCAGTTGATACTTTATCCTCAT
This sequence comes from Tanacetum coccineum, assembly GCA_026074375.1. Lineage (NCBI taxonomy): Eukaryota > Viridiplantae > Streptophyta > Magnoliopsida > Asterales > Asteraceae > Tanacetum > Tanacetum coccineum. The sequence continues at coordinate 15,194 of BQNB010043361.1, forward strand.
GAAATACAACTTAACCACTCCCTTTTCCACTTGTTCTCTGATGAAATGATGTCTGATGTCGATGTGTTTAGACCTGGAGTGTTGGACGTTGTTGCAGCAGACGAGGCTTGGACTCTTGTTGTCAACAATACAGAGGATGTGATTGTATGCAAAGCACATTAAATCCGTAATTGGAGGACCTCATCTTAGGATTTGGGCATTTGTATCCAGACATCGCGACGGTATTCAGCCTCTGTAGACGAGTGGACGTGCTAGTTTGACTTCTTTGATTACCAGCTTAATAACTTATCACTAAGGAATTGGTTACTACCAGGACTGTGCTTCTTCGGAGTGTCTTGACCAAACTGCATATTGCGTCTGTGTATGACTGTTAGTGCTATGGCGGTGATCTTTCGGATACCATAAATACCCATATTTATGGTTCCCTGAAGATACCGAAAGACCTATTTAACTGCTTCAAGGTGCTTTTTAGTGGGCTTAGATTGATATCTAGCACACATGCACACAGCAAAGACAAGGTCAAGTCGACTGGCTGTGAGATACATCAGGGATCTAATCATACTGCGATATTGAGTCTGTTCAACAGGGATCCCTGAGAGGTCCTCATCCAGTTTTGTTTGTTCCACCATGAGAGTGTCAACAGGGTCACTTTTATAAAAGATCAAATTTCCTTTAAAATCTCGTATTAGTTATATTAGATTGATTTATGAAAATTCCTCTAGAAATTTGACGAAACTTTGTAAGGCCCAAAAAATAGGATCTTTTGACCCATCATCAACATTTGAAATTTAGAGCTCATTTCATTAGAAAAACGGTCATAGTCTTTGGGATCAATCAAGGCAAATATTATATCATCAACATATATTTAAACATGAAGAGTGTGTTTGCCTGTTTTCCGAATGAACAAGGTTGGATCGACTACACCTTGGAGTTCTTGTGTTCCAGAAGGAACTTTAACAAAGTGACATACCACGCCTGAGGTGCCTGCTTTAACCCGTAAAGAGCTTTATTCAGACGGTAGACATGATGTGGACGATCAAGGTCAACAAAGCCTTCAGGTTGGCTAACATAGGATATTCTTTAGCTCGCCATTATAGTATGCCGTTTTATCATCGTCCATTTGATAAGCTGTCATGTCTTTGCAGGCAGCATTGGCAAGAATATTTGATTGCTTCAACGTCTAGCGGACTGGGCAAAAGGATTCATTCAAAAATCAAGGAACTTTTATTGCCGATATCCTTCGCTACAACGACGCGGCCTTGTTTTTCAACACGGTCACCAATAGTCAAGTTTCACCTTATAAATCCACTTAAGAGCAATAATTATTGCACAGTCTGGAGGTGGCACTAATTCCCATATGTCTAGTTGATCAAATTCATGGATTTCATATTGCATGACTTAAAACCAGCAGTCTTCAATAATAGCAGATTTGAAGTTTTTCGGTTCGACTTTGGATAGTACTGAATTATAGAAGCAAACAAAGCTCATCTGTTAGCAGTGCTTTGAGTGGTTTACGGTAGAGAAGGGTTCCCAATAATATTATCAATAGGATGAGAGGCGGTCTATTTTCGGAGATGTTCATGAGGCTGAGTGGTTTGGGTGGATTCAGTTGTCGCGATTACCCTAGAAGATGATGCTTCAGAGATATGATCTAGGGCGAACACATTAACAAATGGTTCAGGATCAACTGTAGCAAAAAGATTTCCTTCAAACAAATTCTCAGCTGCAACACCTTGATGCACTGAAGAGGATTGATGATCCGAAGATGATGGTGAATGACTTCCCGATGGTGCCTCTTGATCAATGGGGATGGATACTGATGGACCGGTAGGGTTGACTGGAGCTTGAGCTGCAGGAGCAGGGGGTACCAGACAATCAACCATAAAAGACTCAAATATTCATCAAACATAGGCTGGAACAAAATCTCCAGGTCCTTATTGGTGGGAGGTACATAAGGTGCTGCAGGAGGAGGATTAGGTACGAGCACTAAACTAATAGGTCCAAGCGTCAAAAGGATAGGTGTGGGTCCTGGACTAGAGTGTACATGAGCCGTCTGCTCAGTTAGTTCATCGAATGTGACGTGAATAGTTTCTATGACTTGTCGGGTATGTTTGTTGTAGATTCTGTAACCCTTCCTGTTTGGTGCGTAACCAACAAAGAACCCAATGTCTGCTTTAGCTTTCAATTTTCTAAGATCTTCATTGTCATTTGTTGGGTAGCAGAGAGCCCCAAATATACGTAGGAAAAAGAGATCCGGTTTCTTGTCATGCACTAGTTCATATGGGGATTTGTTGTGAAGAGTATGTATAAGGGATCGGTTTTGGGTGTAACAAGCATTGCACAGCTTTGCCCAGAAACAAGGGAGCCTTGGAAGATATCAGCATTGCCCATCTAGCTCAACAAGAGTTTTGATTATCCGTTCAACCAACGCCATTTTGCTGGAGGGAGTTATCGGAACAGTCCTTCTCTGGGTATGCCGACGCTTTCATAGTAATCAGTTAAGGCTTTATTCATAAATTTGGTGCCATTACTCTGTCGCCCGCACTGGCAGTTTGTTGAGACCAACTTGATGTTTGTTTTATCGGTTGATTAACAAAAAGCAGGAGTCTCATCTTGGATCTCAAAAACTTCACTCATGTTAACCTGGGAGTAGTCATCGACATATTACCAAAATGTATTTCTTCCCATTTATACTCTGCACTTTCAGCGGTCTGCATAAATCCATGTGAAGGGTGTGTAAAACTTCCATAATGGTGTTAATCATCTTGGGCTTGTGGGTAGCTTTCCTGCTTTTTCCAAGTTGGCAAGAAGAACATAAATAATCCTTTTCAAACTTCAACCGAGGTAAGCTTCTAACAAGATCTTTACGAGCAAGATCATTGAGGGTGCCAAAGTTTAAGTGATTCAGGCGGCGATGCCATAACCAGGATTTATTCTTGGAGGCTTTAGACAGTAAGCAAAAATTGGAGTGGAACCTCATCATATCTTCAACGATAAATTTTTTTTCTGTATTAGTTCGTGCCACAACTTCCTTTGAATAGGTCGACACCATCTAAGTTCTAAGACGAAAACATGTGTGCTTTCTGAAGGCAACTTCAAGATCTGAATAAACAAAATGGACGACAGAGAAAAGGTTGTGGTCTCAATGTCTTACATAGTATACCCTGGAATTACACTCATCCTACAAGGACATAATCCCCATAACCCATAAATGCACCAAAATAGTCATTTCTGAATCGAATAGTCCCGATAAACTTTTTCACGAAATTCCTAAGCCGTGAGCAATCACCAGTCATATGTTTTGAGCAGCCTGAGTCCAAATACAAGAGAACGATCTGTTACGGACCTGCATTTGAACAAAGGCAAAATGGAGATTTGGATTCATTGGGTTCCCCAATTTGCAATTGGGGTCCGGCTTGGTTAGTGCACCAAGATTATATGCTACATGGGGCAATGTTTCCTGTGGATTCCAACTGGCATACAGTCAACTTTTAAAAGCAGTAGGGACCTAACTAAAGGGAATGTCATCTTAGGGAGAGTCTACAGTGGGCTTTCCATTGTTTTGTAGGCAAAATGTTAGGTGGAGTATTCCTAGTAAATGCCAATGATCTCCTAAAGGTATTAGTCTGCCTGTGGTTCGCCATGATGTCCAGATAGTGGTAAACATTTTCCCTGTGGCCTTCCAAATACTGCTTAACTTGCTTAACCCGCACACTTTAGTGGCAGGGATTGCTTTTCAAAAATTCTCAGAACGCACCAACATATTTGATCATAGATTAATAGTATTTAAGCATTTGGTACAAGTTTGCAAGAAGTACTAGAATTCAAATTAATTACAGTACGCTTATAGATAAATACTAGATCTAACATTGATTCTGTTATTTCTATCGGACTTATTTATCTAATGAATGGCTTCTTCTTGTTAAAGGCCACTTTGAGCTAGCATGGTCACATCTTTCTTTGTATAGTCTTAGGATTTGACCAGCTAGCTGCTAAGCCTCTTTACTCCTGTAGAGGGAATTCAGGTGCATTAGTCAAATTTATTTTGGTGGCTCAATTATGCGGTGGTGTGTTATGGAGTGAGGTTTCCACATGGTTTCGACAAATGTAACCCGCTTTTCCCTAAGTGAATTGGTAGGGGGCATTAATGTTTATCGCGAGGGTAAAGTCACTTTAGGACATTGCCTATTATCTATTCTCTAATAACTTTGAGAGTGTTTAGTGTAACGACTAAGCAGATGAAGAGAGGTTATCTAATGCGTCTTTCCACCTTAAACGTCATTATATTTTGCGAGGGTTTCTACACTTTCACCTTAAGGTGTTTGTTATAGTGTAGATGCCTTGATTATTCTTGTTTCAAGCGTGGAATTGGTTTCAACATCTATAGGTATCGTACAGGAGCCAACACTTTAGGGTTTACTATCAGGTATAGTGACACATTTGGAATTATCTTTAAGTTGAGCCTTAAGGTTTTCAATTTCAGATAACAAAGATTTGTTCTGGTCAGTAGTTTTGGCACGCGTTATTTTAATTGAATCATACAATTCCTTATAATGCTGCTTAACTTTTGCATTTTCTGCCCTAAAGCATTCATTGAGATCGTGAAGGCATGAAGCTATGAAGTTAAATCTTTTGTTCTGTGGAACTAAGGCCTTAACAGGTCAAATATGGGATCTGTCACTATTTTTCATTTGTAAGGCGAGAAGATTTTATCCTTTAATGCACGGAATTGTATTGCCTCGAATTTGAATATGCTTCATTAGTTTCCCGTCCTAACAGTGAATCAATTTGAGGAGCGTACGGACAGGAGTCACTGGTTTTTTGTTTCCTAACATTCTTTGAGAATTAGGATACTTTAATTGTAAGTTGAAGGCTCAAACTTCGGTTTTGGAAAATGTTTTATCATTGAGTCGTGATCATCATTTGATCTTGTTCTCAGATTAAAATTTCAATATTCATAATGTCGACATATAACGTCTTTGGAGAAATAGTTGGAAAGCTTATGCATGTCGAATATTAGACACATTTAATTAGAATAAGTGGCAGTATAAAAACATCTTGGGACAAGCATTCAGCAATTTAAGTTCTCATTTGTGATGACGAGGTTTTCCGTTCAATCTCACCATTCTTTAAATCTATCTCATTCTGGTCCACCTCGGATTCCAAATTTTCAAAAACGGCTTTCATTGCCCTAACTTTAGTGACCATGAGAATTTTTGAACTCCGTCAAAATGTTCTTTGAGTAGATTGAAAAATGGAATTACTTCGGTTAAGTAACACCGTTTTGTTTGTTCAAAACCCCTTTCCCCTTCAGTTATGCCCGTTGGTGTGATACGCTTTTTACAAGTTTTCTCAAAGTCCCAAAATAGTTGAGTAATTACATACAGACCAATATTTACTTGACTTGTAGTTGGAAGCGTTCGAGGGACCAGATGGACCGGTGTATTGGGAGGATACACAGTCGCAGGTGGCAGGACAGGCAGGGGTGGGGCATTGGCCTTTAGCTCTTCGGCCTTTCGTTTTGCTAGATCTAAGGACCAAAATACTTGCTCAGGTGTCAGTTGAGTCTGAGGGGTGAATGTTGCCATAAAATTTTCTTTTGAGTAGTTAGGAGGCGTAATGTTAACCCTCTTTTCCACACAGGCAGAGTCATTCATTTTCGCATGCAGTTTATTTCTCGTAGTCTCTGCTAACTCTAGTTCTTCCTCAGACGATGGAACATTTACCGGCACATGATGAGTCTTAAGAAGTTCTTCACCATCATACAGTGCCGGTTGGGCCTTTTTGGCCTGTCTGAGGTGAAAAGGGTTCTGGGCACCTAGCGCAGTTTTAGTCCTTTGGTCATACACCTGAGCAGGATTTAACATCATATGGACAGTTTGAATGGATTGATCTTGTGAGTGAAGCTTATTCTCAAGTTTATCGTTAAGGTGTTTCAGATTGAAAAAATCAGTCAGGAATTTGGACTCTTTCTGTTTAAACTCATGTTTCAAAGTCGTTACAGTTTCTTCAAATATCTTGTTGTTTTTCATAGTTGAATTAAGTTGCAACTTGACAGAATGAAGTTCCTTTTTAAGATTTTCTTCCGTTTTATTACGATTTTGAATAAGCATACGCATTTGATCATCCATTCGCTGTTCACGTTCAGTCAATTCAAACTTAGCACGTTGCTCATAAATGGCAACTTGTTCCTTGTAGGTCTTAAGTTCAGTGGCTATTGGGTCATGAGGAACGAAAGCATAATTATCAGACGACACACATACATCATTTAGAGCGGAAGATGCACAACTTGGTACAACAGACATATTATCGACCGACAAATATTGTTCATATGGAATAACATTACTGTTACCCATATCGACACTAGTTGAGTCAATAACATTTGACTGTTGTACTTCATTATGAATCTCATGTTCGTCCTGATTAGTAACACTATGATCAATAGCATTTTCCAGAGTATGTACCTCAGATAAGATTGATGCATTAGATGGACCAGCTTGTGGATTTGCTGACCCGGCTGAGGACAAATTGGCCATGAATATAGTCTGAGCAGTCGGTTTATCATCAACATCTGAATCAAAAGCGTCACATTCATCTGCCTGGAAAATATTGTCCTCATTCAGAGCTAAGTCTTGGACTGGTTGATTATCCACATCTGCATCAAAAGTGTTTCCCTGTTCACCCGCCAGAAAGAGTAGTTCCTCTTCATCCAAAACTACTCCATTCTCTTGGGCTTGCATCAGCAGCATTTTGTCCTTGAAATAATCAGAATTTTGTGGACGCTTTGGCTGAGTACAGTTCCTTGCAATATGTCCAACCCCATTATAGTTATAACACTTGACCGGTTTTCCTTGACCTGCTTTGGCATTCCTAGCTCTATTCTGTGCCCCCCTCATTGCCTGCAGAACCATTTCCCCAAGCAGCATACCTCTGATTCTGATTCTGTCGCCCTTGAACATTTTGAATGACAATCCAGCCATTTTGAATGGTTGCTTGATTTTGAGTGTTAGAAGAGGTTCGAAGTTGATTGTTCGTCTGAGGAAGTGTAGCTCTGAATGATTTGGCAAGAAGTGCCATTTGTTTGGTTAGGTTGTCAAGTATTTCATCAGTTTGGGTGTATTCAGAATCAATTTGTGTTTCAAGGAATTATGGATATTGTAATGATTGAGGGTTTGTTGATGAAGAAGGATATTGATGAGACTGGACATGTGATGATTGGGCATGAGGTTGGACCATTGACACAAATGCAAGTTGATCATTTGTAGCAGGAGTGATTCTTTCAATAATTAGTCGATCTTGTGCAGCATGCTTCTCATGTTGTTTTAAGTATGCATACAGCTGTTCGTGATTTGTCTCTTTCAGACCTTTGTTGAGTTTAACGGCTGTCACGAACCTATCCCATTCAGGTGACATATTGTTCACAAACTTGGAGTTCAGTTGAATGTTAGGCATTGTCATTCTGATATTCCTCATGTCGTTGACCAGCTTGTGAAAGCGAACATAGTACTCATTGATATTTTCACCTGGAAGCATCTTGAACCTCTCAAACTCATCGTACAACTGAGATTCTCTATCTTCTTTTGTGAGTTCAGAACCTGCCAGAAGCATTTTGACGTTGTCCCAAATTGCTTTTGCTTCAATGTTGTGATTGATGAGCTTGTAGATATCTTTGGGTAGTCCTTGAAGCACAATATTGGTGGCACGGACATCTGCATCGTATCGTTTCTTCTCCGTGTCACTGAGATCCTCATATGTACGAGGCCTTTCTGGTCCAAGAAGGACACCTCCCTCAGGGGTAGTTCCGAGTGCATCCCTTGTGGTTCCAAGCTCAAATGGTCCTTGATCAATCGACTGAAGAATTTGCAATCCATTTTCCTTTCCCCTACAGTACAATCGGATTCGTTGTGACCATGATTCGTAATCAGTCCTATCGAGCATAGGAGGGCGGGTATCGGAACCGGCCGCTTGAATATCATCTGAATTACTGGACATGGTTGATTACTTGTATTATGATAAACTTTGGATCGGTACAATGATTAGTGATTGTATGTTAAAAGTGATGATTGTTTGTTTGATTAGGTGATATGTTGTTTGATTGTGATTTGGTTTGGTTGAAATAAGTTAACGTAATGAAGATAATGAAACTTAGGCAAAACGCAGTGAAGAAGCCTAGACAAAACGCAGTGAAGAATGAAATTTTGCCAGAGTTCAAGACAAAACGCAGTCAAGAAGCTAAGACAAAACGCAATGTAGAAAAATTTTTGACAGGGATCCTTTCCACCAAAACGCAATAAGGGTCTTCAACTTGGGACAAAACGCAGGATACAAAACGCAGTAACCAAAACGCAGTCTTCAATAAGCAAAACGCAATGACCAGAACGCAATGAGAGCAAAACGCAGTGACCAAAATAGCACAACTATTAAGGACAAAAACACATAATACTGTTGTACTGTACAAAACGACAAAATGCAGTGTACTTTCTGCTGGACAAAACGTCTAGTACTATTTGAGGCAAAACGCAACCAAGAAGTCCCCAAGAGGACCAAAACGCAGTCAAGAAAAATACGAACTTTTGCACTTAAAAAACCTAAAAATCACCCTTTTGAACATTTTTGGGCTTGGTTTCTTTTGCACAATTGATCCCTAGAAGGTTACAACAACAAATAAGAAAATCTAACTTTAACACCAAAAACGTGAGAATTAAAGAGTGTCAGAAGACAAAAGATCCATAAACCTTCAAAAAACTCCAAACTTTTTATTCTAAAATAACAAGAAACTGCACACAAATCTATCTAATCATCCCATGCGGCTTGATTACCGATTGTAGTAATTTGGTAATCACAATACAAGCTTAGGAATGATGGGTTGGCCGAATTTCTAGAGAGATAAAGTGACTAGTCTAGTGATAGAAAACACCTTTAAGTGTGTGTATTATCAAATGAACAACCAACCCCTTCCCATGACTGGAAAGGGGAATTTATACAAGAGTTTAGATGCCCCAAAGGGCTATGGTATGAGCTTACAAGTGGGTAAAAGACCCGGCCCAGTACCATGAGTCATACGCTTACTATTAAACTACAAGCTATGCTATTCTAGACAATACACGGGGTGACCGAGCCTTTTTCTTAAACCTAACAATATGCAAAACTCAAAAATGAGTTTTAAGTGTGCTAAATCATATTCTCAATACCTAAACCACAAAAGTCGATTTTCAGAAGAGAAAAAGAGCAGAAGAGGTCTTGCAATGCATTCCAATCCATAGAAGACAACGTGTAATTTCTTATACTTTTGTAATCGTTTAGTTTTTGGTATCATTCATTAACTCGGTTAGTGTACATGCTAAACCATTTACTTTTGTCTTTATTAAGATGTTTGAGGCAAATACCTTCAGGATTATAGCCATTATTATGAAGATTCTGAATGTTTGGTTTTGTTTTTATCTAGATTGCTTAATTATCGTTGCATTGCTTGTTTATGTTTATCAATATTTATATTGTTTAAGTGTTTTTGTATGGCGACCTATCATTCAAATCTGGATCTAGTGTACGGACATAGTAATATCAGAGTGGGATAAGCTCTCCATATAGTGATTTTATACAGCTAGAACCATAGGGATCACAAACTATTGTCCTTCTAAGATCGTGCTAAGGGATACGCTTTCTGATTAACTATTAACGAAATTGCCTTTGGTTTATTGAACATGTTGACTAGTAGGTGAATCTAGATAATTCAACAAATAATGTTCTGATTCCATTGGATAGTTGGACAAGTACACTACTAAAGTATAAATTGCTATTAAACAGTAAGTGGGTAAAGTCTCTATGAGCTAGGGTTTAACAAGATCACCATTGCTTTAATCCCAAATATAGATTATAATTAGGTTATAAGGATGCTTTATGCAGATCTTTAATTGTGTACAGAATTAATATGTCTTAGGTTCTTAGGATGAAGTCCCGCCCTAAGTATAAGAATGATATGTCGCCTCTTCGAGATAAGTAATCATTGCACTGAATAAACAAACCAACTTCTAATCAGATTAATGATGGCTAATACAGTTTTCTATCATAAGGCTCGACCGCTCTTTTATCTTCTGTTAATTTGCTTGCATGGGTTAAAGTGTCTTGAATTGATTGTAGTCACCAACCAAACCCGTGCCAGTCTCTCAGGCTGAAACCCCCCTTTTACCTGTTAGAATTAGGATTAGAACTAACATAGGATTAGCATAGGTTTGACTTAGATTAGAATTAACTTAGATTAGATAACCAAAATATAAATAAATTGAGAGATTTAACCTCGCTTCAAGTGTTCGACACCCTACTTACCACGAATCTACCACCGACCAGGTACACTGCCCGTTAAAGTGTTATTTTTGGTTAAGTCGGCAAAATATAAATTTAAAACTTGAACTATCATAAATAAACACCACACAATGACACATCAAGTTTTTGGCGCCGCTGTCGGGGAGTGAAAATTAATCTTGATTTTTATTTTATGTTTTGGTTTTTAACATTAGATTAGATCTAACCCTTAGGAGTAGTGTTAATTAGATTAGTGTATATTTTGTATATTTTTTTTATATTTGTTAGTTTATTTGTTTGCTTGTATATTTGTGTGTTTAATTTAATTATTTTGCTAATACACTGTTCTGGTCGATAAACTCGTACGGCGTATCACTTCCATTGGTACGGGCGTATCCAACTTTCTATCCTAATTACATTCATATTCATTCAATCAATTAATACGGTGTTATTCACTTCTATAAATACGACGTATCGATCATCTGTAACAGAAAACATAATCCAAAGTTTTTATATTTGATTTCCGTAACCTAGAATTTTTTTTATCAAAAGAGCATATCTCTACTGATTGTTTATCCCTTGTTTCAGGTAGTGCATGACAAGGAGTTCTACGAACGAACTATTTACACCTTACAAAGAACCTAAACGAGAATTTCGATCTCATCTGGAGGACTTGTCAAGACACTAAGTGTTTGAGAATTGGGGGGGGAAAGATCGCCTGATTTCATTTATTTTCTGACCATGATATACTCGAGGAGAAGAAGCAGAAATAATGGCGGAACTATGAATCAGTACACGAGCCAAGACCTGAGCTGACTATGGACCAGGGTTGCTAGGCCCAAAATTGAAGACAATGATAACTTTAAGCTAAAGGGCCAATTTCTCAAGGAACTACGGACTAACACCTTCAGCGGTTCGGATCATGAAGATGCGAACGAACACATTGAGAAAGTTCTTGAGATCGTCAATCTATTATACATTCCAAATATTACTATAGACCAAGTGATGCTTAGAGCATTCCCTATGTCCTTAACTGGAGCCGTAAGCCGTTGGCTAAGAAACAAACCAACTGGTTCAATTACAACTTGGGGTGGTCTTAAAACAAAATTTCTAAACAAATATTGCCCACCTGCTCGAACTGCAAAGAAGATGGAGGAAATCAACAACTTTCAGCAAGAACCAGATGAAAACCTTTACCAAACATGTGAGCGCTTTAAAGAAATCTTGATGAAGTGTCCTCAACACTATTTAACGGAGATGCAGGAGGTAATCTTATTCTATAATGGATTGGGAATTCCTACTCGACAAATTCTTGACTCAAGAGGTGCAATACCATCAAAGACTGCTGATCCCAAGGAGCATCAAGAAATGGGGGCTGAATACTCTAAAAATGGCTTTTAATGGACACATCCTAGGTCAAGAAGTGCTGGAAGCTTATGACGGATTGGCAAGCTATACAAGCACAACTGAACAATCTTGGAAAAGAGATCAAGAAAGTAAATGAAAAGGTCTATGATGTTCAAGTTGGATGCGAACAATGGCAAAGGAACCCCATTACACCAAAGATTGCCACTAAAGGAAGAGGGGGGAAACCCTAGAAGAAGCTTACTATACGCAATTTGGTGGACCTTTTCAAGGAGGGGAATATAGGAGCAGAGCTTTGGGTTTCTACAAAGGAACCAATGCGAATCCTTCGTACCTGAGAACGAAGGGCAATCTACGGAAGCTACCATGAGCAAGTTTATGAGTGGAATCGGCAAAGAGACACTAAGAAAACTCAAATTGATTAACTAAAAATCCAAGCTTTGACGGATGGTGCCATTCGAAAACCAAGGAGATCTATTAAAACTTTAGAATCCAAATCGGGCAAATGAGCTAGGTATACAGGAAAGGGATTTGGATGTCTTCTAGATCAACTGAAGCAAACCAAGAGATCAAGTCAAGTCGATTTCAACTACTATTGAAGCTGATTCATGCCTGATACGCCGTATTGGATCATACCAATACGACGTATCCACTGGACATAGCCGTACACTGATGTACGAGGCAAGACAAACGATGATTCCGTTTCCAAGTCGTTTGAATGATTACTACTGTGAAGAAAAGAAAGGAACATATGGACCACAATTCTCGGAAGCTTATTTTGAAGCTTCACAATCCATACCCAAAAAGGAGAAAGACCCAGAGAGTTTCACTTTACCTTACTTTATTAATAATGTATGCTTTGATAATGCCCTTGTTGACTTAGGAGCAAGCGTTATTGTTATGCCTCTATCGACCTACCTTAACTTAGGATTAGACGAATTAGCTCACACTAAGTTGACAGTTGAATTAGCAGACAGGACTGTGAAATATCCAAAAGGAATAGCTAAAAACGTACTAGTAGGAATTGGTAAATTTACTTTCCCTGTAGACTTTATAATTCTAGATATGCCCGAAGATATCAAAGTGCCCTTGATCCTCGGAAGACCATTTTTGTGTACCGCCCTGCTAAGATTGATGTTTACAAAAGAAAGATTACTTTAAGGGTCGGGGAAGAAAGGATTGTTTTCACAAGTGTTAAACCTACTAGTAGTTTAATTAAGAGGTTCTACATGCTAAGTTTGAGAAAAAGAATGGAACTTGATTTAGAAGCCAGGCTTATAGGAGATACTTTGGTGTTAAATAGATCATTAGACCCTTTCTTGGAGGATTACATTGAATTAAATGATCTAAATGAACCATTTGAGCTTAGGAGAAATCAAGGTGATGATTTAATGCCTACCATTGAGGAAGGTGAGGTAATTAAGGAATTTAGAACTAGGGATGATGAACTTAATGTTGGAATTGATGATTACCCTAGTTATTGTGACTATGATAAGAAGATCCATATAGATTGTGCTTATAACTTAAAGTTTTCTTGCATGACAGGATTTGAATTTACGCACACTAACTTTTTTCCATTATTGCATGTCAATATGATGTCCAAAAAGTTTCATAATTCTATAATGAAAGAGAAATTGGAGTACAAGGGAAACAATGTAGTAGGAGTCTTAATGAACATATCTATCTTTGTTGGAACTTTTTCTTTGATGACTGACTTTGCAGTTTTAGAAAATATGGATGATTATCGTGATGAAGGAATAGGCGATGTTATTTTTGGCGAACCATTTTTAAAAGAAGTTGAAATTAAAGCAAAAAGGTTCGAAGGGATAATTACCATTTATAATGGTGATGATGAAGTAACTTACCAAATGGTGCGATCACATCCGAGGTTTAAACGCCACACTAATGAGCAATGCAACAAAATCCTACCATTACTGAAGGTAAGTGAAGAAGATAAGATGAATGGAATCTCGCATCCATACCAAAAGCTTAAGGGGTTCTACAAAGGAGTATTGAATTTAAGACCCGATTACATTCGAGATGCGAAGATGGAAGAATGGCTCACACGCGGGCACATAAGCGTGCATGAGATAGAATGAAGAGAAGCTGAAGAAAAGCCTAACTTAAAGACTTCGCTGTAAACAAAAGTGCTTCCCGTGAGACAACCCAGATTTTTATTTAAATCGATTTTGTCTTCCCAGACATCAATACTACGTATCCGCTCCATACGATACGGCGTATTGATTGTCCAGACGTTATCAGTCTTTACTTTTTATGCACTTTAAAAACATTATTGTCAGTTCTGTCAATACGGCGTATTCATGCACATGATATGGCGTATTTACCAAAACTGACCCGTATTTAGTTAGTTTAGTTTAATTTAAATTAACTGTAGGTACCAAGATAGGAATGCACACGTTTTTCCTATGTTTTATACAGGACCTTGGAAGCAAAGAAATATCAGCGAATATTGGTGGAGAATTTACAAATCTGGAGATCTTGAAGTGTTAGAGTCTTGAAACATCAAGGCGGCTGTTCAACACACAATCTTGCTCAAATAAACTCAACACGGAGAATCTACCGAGCAAATATCAGGGGAGTTTCTCAGTCTAATTATTTTTAACTCTCGTATTTAATGTTTTATCTATACAACGAGGACGTTGTATAATTCAAGTGGGGGGATAGAATTAGAATGTTTACTTGTCCTATTTTTCATACTAAAATGCTTAAATTATGCTCAAATTTAAAAAAGTTTCAAGCATACTTTTGTGAAATTACTTGATACATAACCCGCACACGATAACCTTTGTTAGATATTGTGAGGATTTTTTAGAAACGGATAAGGTTAAATCCTCACAATATCTAATAAGGGTTATTGTATGCGGGTTAAGTATCAAGTAATTTCACAAAAATTATGCTTGAATTTTTTTTAAATTTGAGCATAATTTAAGCATTTTAGTGTGAAAATTAGGACAAGTAAACATTCTAATTTCATCCCTCCACTTGAATTTTCAACGTTCCTCGTTTGTAGTTAAAACAATTAAATACAGGAATTAAAAAGGGAATAGATATGAGAAACTCCCACTGATATTTGACTCGGTAGATTTCCATTGTGACGTTTATTAGCAAGATTGTGTTGAACAACCGCCTTGAAGTTTCAAGACTCCAACACTTCAAGATCTCTAGATTTGTAAATTCTCCACCAATATTCGTCGATATTTCTTTTGCTTCCAAGGTCGTGTATAAAATATAGGAAAAAAATGTGTATTCCTATCTTGGTACCTACGGTTAATTTAAAATAAACAAAACAAAATAAATACTGGTCAATCTGTTGAATACGCCGTATTGACAGAACTGACAATAATATTTTTTAAAGTGCATAAAAAGTAAAGACTGATAACGTCCAAACAATCAATACGTCGTATGGTATGGAGCGGATACGCCGTATTGATGCCTGGGAAGACAGACTCGATAAAATTAAATAACAATCTGGGTTGTCTCCCGGGAAGCACTTTTGTTTACAGCGAAGTCTTTAAGTTAGACTTTTCTTCAGCTTCTCACTCGGTGCGCGTAACCATCCATCCTTCGTCCATCATCCGAAAGATTTCCTGGTAAGCTCGGCACGCCTCTTCACTTGTGATTGTAAGATCGTCGTATTCGTCTTCTTTTACGGCAGCATATTCTTCTTCAATATTGAACGATTATTTGATCATCTTGTATCTTTTTATTTGGCAAACCGGCACCTCGCGAGTTTCGATACCACATAACTCATGTCTTTCTTTATGAGTTTCGTTTTCATAGTCCCCTTCATCATAATTATGGTAGTAAATCTCATGGATCTTCCATCTTTTCCAACAATCATTGCTTGATTCATCATCACTAATCAAGCCTTCCATGATAGCTTTATTTTGTAAAGCTTCATCTTTTAGTTCTCTACTTCCAGAGCCTCATACCATTTAAGATCTTGGTAATGGAGCGAGTTTCTAATATGGTAAGCACCGGGTAAATTTCCTCCATTACAATAACCATCCTCTCTCCAACATAACAAGTGGCCATTCTGAACCTCCCAGTTTATCGTTGAAAGGCTTGCAAGTTGTTTGACTGGTTTCGCTTCTTCCATTATTCCATTAGCAAGCATGGCTTGTTATTACCCATGGATATTCTCGTTCCTTTCTTAGATCCTGTCGTCTGTGTAATTTCCTAGGTTTTAAAACCCTATAATCCTTTGTAAGTAAGTCCGGATCTACTTTGAGAAGGTAATTAAATTTATTGAATGCTGAACAAAGAGGTGTCTCGTAGTCAAATATATTAATGTCGATCTTAAAAAATTTAGCGGTTTTTTCCTTATCACTCCAGTATTCTTCAAGATCAGAAGGTTCATCGTCAGATACCTCAATTTCATCACCACCCATTTTCTAGTAATCCCACAAAGCTCCTTTGGTGAATATATCCATCGTTTTATAGTTTACGAACTTTGTAGCCAGCCATTCTTCGAATCTTGGATTAGTTGGGTCCCATTTTATCACGAAAGTGTTATTTCCCTCGATGCGAGAAGGCGGGTAGTATTTTCCAAAAAATTTAGCAGTTAAGTCGGCCCAACAAGTGATTGGATCTTTCTGTTCTTATCAAACCATCTTGTGCACCTCCAGGGGGTGGTACAATGAGATTAGGAAAATAACTAACTCTCAGTTTATAATGATTCTACATGGGTAATTTGATTAGGTCAATAATTTATAGGTAGTATTCAATAATGTTCAATATGCGTCTTTCCGTTGTTCTACTAAAAGCACTGTTTTGCAGATCATCCAAGAAATTTCCTTTCAATTCATAAGCGTTCTTCCCGTTAACTGTAATACTTGTAATCCCTAAATAGTAATCTGCTTTGTCATTAGGCGTAAATGTTTCCATACTTTACTTCTTTCCCTTGTTCCGCCGGTCACTTATTCATTCTGACTACTTTGATTAGGTTACTTCTGTAAAAGGTATTAAAAAATTTAAGTAGGATTTGCTCTAACGATACGATAGAAATTTTTTATAGCACGAAAATCAATTATGAGGAAACTTAGGTTCTGATTCTGTTCGAGATGATCGTATACGCCGTAATCAATAGAAGTGAATACGCACGTATAAATCGATTGATATGAAAACGTTGTATTGACAGAAAGTTGGATACGCCATATCAATGGAAGTTGGATACGCCGTATCCAATGGAAGTGGATATGCCGTATCGAGTTATCTACCAGAACAGTGTATTACAAAAACAATTTAAATTACAACCACAATTATACAAACAACCATTAAATAACAAGTATACAAAAATACAAGATATACCAGAATTATACACTAATCTAATTAAACTTCTCCTAAGGGTTAGAATATCTAATGTTAAAAAAGAACCAAAAACATAAAATAAAATCAAGTTTAATTTTCAGACTCACACCCCCCTGTTCTAGGCAATGGCGCCAAAAACTTGATGTGTCGTTGTGTGGTGTATATTTTTATGATTCAAGTTTTAAATTTATATTTTGCCGACTTAACTAAAAACAACACTTTAACGGGCAGTGTACCCGGTCGGTGGTAGATTCGTAGTAAGTAGGGTGTCGAACACTTGAAGCGAGGTTAAATCTCTCAATTTATTTATATTTTGGTTATCTAATCTAAGTTAATTCTAATCTAATTCAAACCTATGATAATCTTACGTTAGTTCTAATCTTAATTCTAATAGGTAAAAGGGGGGTTTCAGCCTGAGAGACTGGCACGGGTTTGGTTGGTGACTACAATCAATTCAAGACACTTTAATCCACGCAAAAAAATTAACAGAAGATAAAAGAGCGGCCGAGCCTTACGATAGAAACTGTATTAGCCATTTTCATCCGATTAGAAGGTTGTTTGTTTATTCAGTGCAATGATTACGTATCTCGAAGAGGCATATCATTCTTAGACTTGCGGCGGGGAATTTCATGCTAAAGACCTAGACACATTAATTCTGTCATAATTAAAAAATCCGCATAAAAGCATCCTTTTTATTTATTATAATCTATCTTAGGGATTAAAGTCATGGTGATTGTTAAACCCGAGCTCATAGAGGCTTATCCACTTACATACTTAATGGAAATTTATACTTAGTAGTCCACTTGTCTAACTATCCAATGAAATCAGAACATTATTTGTTGAATTATTAGATTCACGCCTTGACTAGTCAATCATGTGTACAAATATTATGAGCGCTGGAGAGGTAGTGGCTGTTTTGCGTTAGTATTAGTTAAGAGTCCAGAGCAGTATTAGATTTAGCTCGATTTTAGATAGGACTTAATTCTTATTGTGTTATCCAAGGATTTTATAAAGTATAAAGTGCTGCGTTTGGCGTGCTATTGCCGTGACATGTCTAGATTACTTGGTGAGCGGGTATCTGCTGAGTATCCTAGTGTTAAGTGATAGATATTTAGACGCATATGTCTCTCTCGTTTTCCTCTGCTCTTCCATCGGACGTTGTTGTGTGAGCGAAGTTATGGACTGAATATTTTCGATTGTGTCCACGGTGTTAGGGTTCTGCGAGATAGGGGTACGTACCAAAGTAATCTGATGTAGGGATTAGGCTCTCATATAGTGATTGTATAATTTAGGAATCATAGGATCACAAATATTGTCCTTCTAAAATCGTGCTAAGGATACGCTTCTGGCTTAACTAGTTAACGAAAACTGCCTTTGGTTTATTGAACATGTTGACTAGTAGGTGAATCTAGATAATTCAACAAATAATGTTCTGATTCTATTGGATAGTTAGACAAGTGGACTACTAGAGTATAAATTTCCATCATTTAAGTGGTACCTGTTAAGTGTATGTGGATAAGTCTCTATGAGCTAGGGTGTTTAACAAGATCACCATTACTTTAAATCCCTAAGATTGTTTTATAATAAGATTGAATAAGATGCTTTATGCGGATGTTTTAAATTATGACAGAATTAATGGTGTCTAGGTCTTAGGAAGATTGTCCCGCCCATGGTCTAAGAATGAGAGGCCTCTGGCGTGATAAGTAATCATTGCATGAATAAACAAAACAACTTCTTAATCGGATTAAAGATGGCTAATTACTAGTTTCTTTCGTAACGCTCGGCCGATCTTTTATCTTCTGTTAATTTGTGTTGCGTGGTGTAAAGTGTCTTGAATTGAGTGTAGTCGCCCAAACCAAACCCGTTGCCGGTCTCTCGTGCTGGAAACCCCCCTTTTACCTATTGAACTTAAGAGTAGAACTAACGTAAGATTATGATAGGTGTGACTTAGATTAGAATTAACTTAGGATTAGGACAACCAAAATATAATAAATTGATTGATTTAACTCGCTTCAAGTGTTCGACACCTCTACTTACCACGAATCTACAACCGAGCCGGGTACACTAGCCCGTTAAGTGTTGTTTTTCTAGTTTTAAGTCGGCCAAATAGTAAATTTAAAAACTTGAATCATAAAATATTACACCACGCAACGACACATCAAGTTTTTGACGCGTTGCCGGGGTTTAGTGGTGAAAATTAATCTTAGATTTTTATTTTATGTTTTTTGGTTTTTTTACATTAGATTAGATCTAACCCTTAGGAGTAGAGTTAATTAGATTAGTGCACATTCTTGTATATTATGTATATTTTTGTATATTTGTTAGTTTAATTGTTTGTTTGTATAATTGTGTGTTTAATTTAATTGTTTTTGTAATACACTGTTCTGGTAGATAACTCGATACGGCGTATCCACTTCCATTGGATACGGCGTATCCACTTCCATTGGATACGGCGTATCCAACTTTCTGTCCAATACAGCGTATTCATTCAATCGATCAATATGACGTATTCACTTCTATTGAATACGGCGTATTCGTTCTCTGGAAACAGAATAGAACCTAAGTTTTCAAATTGGATTTTCGTGCTAAAAAAAATTTCTATCGTTCTTTTAGAGCAAATTCCTTACGTTATTTTTATCCTTGTTACAGGATAAAGTACCTATCAAAGGGACGTCGATGATAAGTGATGGGGACAAGGGAAATAAGTCAGAAGTATGGGAAACATTTGCGCCGCTAACGACAAAGCAGATTACTATTCCGGGATTACAAGTATTACAGTTAACGGGAAGAACGCTTATGAATTGAAAGGAAAATTCTTGGATGATCTGCACAACAATGCTTTTAGTTGAACAACGGGAAAGACGCAGTTGAACATATTGAATACTACCTAAAAATTATTGACCCAATCAAATTACCCAATGTAGTCATAGTAAAAGGAGAGTTGTTATATTCCCTTAATCTCATTGGCTGGAGGTGCACAGAGATGGTTTGATAAGACCAAAGAATCAATCACTTGTTGGGTCGACTTAACTTCTAAATTTTTTAGAAAATACTACCCGCCTTCTCGCATCGAGGGAAATAACACTTCCGTGATAAAATAGGACCCAACTAATCCAAGATTCGAAGGATGGCTGGCTACAAAGTTCGTAAACTATAAATACAATGGATTATATTCACCAAATGAGCTTTGGGGGATTACTTAAAAATGGGGGGTTATTTTGGTGATGAATTGAGGTATTTGATGTTGGAATTCTTTGATCTTGAAGAAGACAAGAGTGAGATAAGGAAGAAACCGCTAAAATTTTTAAGATAAAAACTGATGTTTTTTACCACGAGACGCCTCTCTGTTTGGCATTTAATGAATTTAATTATCTTCTCAAAGTAGATCCGGACTTACTTACAAAGGATATTATAGGGTTTAAAACCTATGAAGATTACAAAGACGACTGGATCTATGAATGGAAACAGAATGATGCATGGGTATATAAAAAGCCATGCTTAATAATGGCTTTATACCTTTACATCACCCATTAAATTATTTTATATATGGAAGGTAGAGCGAAACAAGTTCAAACATACTTGCAAGCCTGTCAACTATAACGTGGGGTTGTTCAAGAAGTGGGCCAGCTTGTAGTTGGAGAGAGGATGGTTAGTTGTAGAATGGAGGAAATTACCTGGTGCTTAACATATTAGAAACTCGCTCCGCATCCCAAGATCTTAAATGGTATGAGGCTCTGGAAGTAGAGAACTAAAAGATGAAGCTTTACAAAATAAAGCTATCATGGAAGGCTTGATTAGTGATAATGAATCAAGCAATGATTGTTGGAAAAGATGGAAGAGCCACGAGATTTACTACCATCAATTATGATGAAGGGAATATGAACACAAAATTTTATAAAGAAGGGCATGAGTTATGTGGTTTATCAAAATCGCGATGGTGCGGTTTGCACATAAAAGGATACAGATGTTCAAAATACTCGTGCAAAGATGAAGAATAATAATGGTTGCTGTAGAAGAAGTGACAATACGTGATCTTACAATCACAAGTGAAGAGGCGTGTTGAACTTACCAGGAAATCTTTCGGATGATGGATAAAGGATGGATGGTTACGCGCACCGAGTGAGAAGCTGAAGAGAAAAGTCTAACTTAAAGACTTAGCTGTAAACAAAAGTGCTTCCCGGGAGACAACCTGGATTGTTATTTAATTTTATCGAGTCTGTCTTCCCAGACATCAATACGGCGTATCCGCTCCATACCATACGGCGTATTGATTGTCTAGATGTTATCAGTCTTTACTTTTTATGCACTTTAAAACATTATTGTCAGTTCTGGCAATACGGCGTATTCACCAGACTAACAGGTATTTAGTTTGTTAGTTTAGTTGTAAATTAACTCGTATGGTACCAAGATAGGAATTGCAACATGCTTTTCGACTAGGTTTTATACATGACCTCGTGAAGAAATATTCAGGATGAATATTGGTGGAGAATTAATAAAATCTGGAGTCTGCTTAAAAGTTTAGAGTTTGAAACTTCAAGGCGGCTGTTCAACATGAAATCTTGCTAATAAACTCAACATGGAGAATCTACCGAGCAAATATCAGGGGAGTTTCTCATTCTAATTCTTTTTAATTCATGTATTTAATGTTTCTATCTACAACGATGGGCGATGATAGATTTCAAGTGGAGGGATGAACATTAGAATTTTTTCTTGTCCTAATTTTCACACTACTGCTTAATTATGCTCAAAATTTTAAAAAAAAATTCAAGCATAATTTTGTGAAATTACTTATACTTAACCCGGCATACATATAACCCTTATTAGATTTTGTGAGGAGATTGAACCTTATGCCGTTTCGCAAAAAGATCCTCACTAATATCTAACAGGTTGTCGTGTGCTGGGTTATGTATCAAGTAATTTCACAAAAGTATGCTTGAGAAATTTTTAAATTTAAGCATTTTAGTATGAAAAATAGGACAAGTAAACATTCTAATTCTATCCCCCCACTTGAATTATACAACGTCCTCGTTGTATAGATAAAACATTAAATACGATAGTTAAAAATAATTAGACTGAGAAACTCCCCTGATATTTGCTCGGTAGATTCTCCGTGTTGAGTTTATTTGAGCTGACTTGCTGTGGGGTTTTTGGGTTTGAACGCCGCCTGATGTTTCAAGACGCTCTAACACTTCAAGATAACTTCAGATTGTTGTAAAATGTCTCCACCAATATTCGCTGATATTCTTTGCTTCCAAGGTCCTTGTATAAAACATAGGAAAAATGGGTGTCATTCCTATCTTGGTACTACAGTTAATTTAAATTAAGAACTAAAACTAACTAAATACGGGGCAGTTTTGGTAAATACGCACATATCTGTGCATGAATACGCTCGTATTGACAGGACTGACAAAATAATGTTTTTAATTGCATTAAAAGTAAAGACTGATATCGGTCTGGACAATCAATACGCCGGTATCGTATTAAGATTGACGGCGTATACGTGCGTATGATGTCTGGAAGACAAAATCGATTTAATAAAAATCTGGGTGTTCACGGCGTTGGAGCATTTTGTTTACAGCGAAGGTCTCTTAGTTAGGATTTTCTTCAGCTTCTCTTTCATTCTATCTCATGCACGTTATGTGCCGCGTGGAGCATTCTTCCATCTTCGCATCTCGAATGTATGGGGTCTTAAATTCAAATACTCCTTTGTAGAACCCCTTATAGCTTTTTGGTATGGCTGCGAGATTCCTTTATTCTTGTAGTTCTGCATTACACTTCAGTTAATGGTGGGATTTTGTTGCATTGCTCATTAGTGTGGCGTTTAAACCTCGGATGTGATCGCACCATTTGGTAAGTAAGTTACTCCTCATAACCATTGTAAATGGTCATTATCCCTTCGAACCTTTTTGCTTTAATTTCAACTTCTTTTAAAAATGGTTCGCCAAAAATAACATCGCCTATTCCTTCATCACGATAATCATCCATATTTTCTAAAACTGCAAAGTCAGTCATCAAAGAAAAAGTTCCAACAAAGATAGATATGTTCATTAAGACTCTTACTACATTGTTTCCCTTGTACTCCAATTTCTCTTTCATTATAGAATTATGAAACTTTTTGGACATCATATTGACATGCAATAATGGAAAAAAGTTAGTGTGCGTAAATTCAAATCCTGTCATGCAAGAAACTTTAAGTTTATAGCACAATCTATTGTGATCTCTTATCATAGTCACAATAACTAGGGTAATCATCAATTCCAATATTAAGTTCATCATCCATTAGTTCTAAATTCCTTAATTACCTCACCTTCCTCAATGGTAGGCATTAAATCATCACCTTGATTTCTCCTAAGCTCAAATGGTTATTTGGGAGTCATTTAATTCCAATGTAATCTCCAAGAGAAAGGGTTCTAATGATCTATTAGAACCACCCAAAGTATCTCCTATAGCCTAGCTGTTTGTTTGGTTTTTGTGGCTTCTAAATTCAACTATGTAGGTAGGTACGGCCAGTATGCGGTTCCTTCTTTTCTCAAACTTAGCATGTAGAACTTCTTAATTAAACTACTAGTGGTGTTTTAATTCACTTGTGAAAAGACAATCCTTTCTTCCCCGACCCTTAAAGTAATCTTTCTTTTGTAAACATCATTTGCGCAGTGCGGTACACAAACAAATGGTTCTTCCGTGGATCAATGGGCACTTTGAATCTTCGGGCATGTATCTAGAGTTTATAAGTCTAAGGGAAAGGAGGGAAGGGGAGGGTGGGGGGGGTGGGGGGAGGGAGATGGGAGGGCGAGAGCGCGGGGTGGGGAAAAAGTGCGTGGCGGGGGGAGGGAGATTTGGGAGGGACGAGAGAGGAAGTGTGAAGAAAGTGAAAGGGGAGGAAGAAAGTACAAAAAAAAGTAGTTCCTAAAAAAAAAAATGTGAAAAAAATTGGAAAGGGAAAAAATGTTTAAAAATTTTTTTGTTTTTACAAAAAAGTTTTTCCTTGTTTAAACGAAAGTGTTATTTTTTTACGGGTTTTTTTTTGTTTAAAAGGAGGGGCTTTATTTTTTTCCCCCTTTTTGGGGGGGTGGGATATTTTTTCCACCGTCCCCCTGTTTTGGGGGTTTTTCTGCTATTCAATGTCTATAACTTAGTGTGAGCTAATTCGTCTAATCCTAAGTTAAGGTTTAGGTCGATAGAGGCCATAATCAATAGACGTTGCTCCTAAGTCAAAAGGGCATTATCAAAGCATACATTATTAATAAAAGTAAGTAAAGTGAAACTTCTGGGTTTTCTCTTTTTGGCGGTCTATGGATGTGAAGCTTTCCAAAATATAGCTTCCGAGATATTGTGGTCCATATGTTCCTTTTTTTCTTCACAGTAGTCAATCATTTCAAACGATATTGGAACGGAATTCATCGTTGTTTGCCTCGTACATCAGTGTACGGCTATGTCCAGTGGATACGTCGTATTGGTATGATCCAATACGGCGTATCAGGCATGAATCAGCTTCAATAGTAGTTGAAATTGACTTGACTTGATCTCTTGGGTTTGCTTCAGTGGAGCTAGGTAGACGTCTAAATCCTCTTTCCTGTAGTACCTTGCTCATTTGCCCGATTTGGATTTCCAAAGTTTTAATAGATGCTCCTTGGTTTCGAATGGCAACATCCGTCAAAGCTTGGATTTATTTAATCAAATTAGAGTTTTCTTCGTGTCTATTTGCGATTCACTCATTAAACTTGCTAGGGTATCTTCCGTAGATTGCTTAGTTTGGTACGAAGGATTACATTGTTCTTTGATAGACTTCCCAAAGCGCCTGCTCTATATCCCCGCTACTTGAAAAGGTCCACCAAATTGTGAGGTAGTTAGCTTTTTCTTGGTAGGGTTTTTCCCTTCTTCTTCTAGTGGGCAATCTTTGGATTGTAGTGGGGTCTTTGATTGTTCGCATCCAACTGGAACTTCATAGACTTTTTCATTCACTTTCTTTGATCTCTCTTCCTAGATTGTTCAGTTGTGCTTGTATAGCTGCCTATCCGTCAGAAGTTTCAGTACTTCTTGACCTAGATGTTCCATTATGCCATTTTTAAGAGTATTCAGCCATTTCTTGGATGGCTACCTTTGCATCAGACAGTGTCGTTTGTGGTATTGCACCTCTTGAGTCAAGAATTTGTGAGTAGGATTCCCAATCCATTATAGAATAAGATTACCTCCTGCATCTCCGTTAAATAGTGTTGAGGACACTTCATCAAGATTTCTTTAAAGCGCTCACATGTTTGGTAAAGGTTTTCATCTGGTTCTTGCTGAAAGTTGTTGATTTCCTCCATCTTCTTTGCAGTTCGAGCAGGTGGGCAATATTTGTTTAGAAATTTTGTTTTAAGACCATCCCAAGTTGTAATTGAACCAGTTGGTTCGTTTCTTAGCACGCGGCTTTTACGGCTCCAGTAAGGACATAGGGATATAAATGCTCTAAGATTCACTATGGGTCTATAGTAATATTTGGAATGTATAATAGATTGACGATCTCAAGAACTTTCTCAATGTGTTCGTTCGCATCTTCATGATCCGAACCGCTGAAGGTGTTAGTCCGTAGTTCCTTGAGAAATTGGCCCTTTAGCTTAAAGTTATCATTGTCTTCAATTTTGGGCCTAGCAACCCCTGGTCCATAGTTAGCTCAGGTCTTGCTCGTGTACTGTTTCATAGTTTCCGCCATTGTTTCTGCTTCTTCTTCCTCCGAGTATTCTTGGTCAGAAAATAAATTGAAATCAGGCGATCTCAATTCGTCAACACTTAGTGTCTTGAAGTGTCTCCTAGATGATCGAAATTCTCGTTTAGGTTCTTTGTAAGGTGTGAATAGTTCTCTAGTTGAACTCCTTGTCATGCAATACATGCAACAAGGGATAAACAATCAGTAGGATATGCTCTTTTGGATAAAAAAAAATTTAGCACGGAAATCAAATATAAAAACTTTGGATTATGTTTCTGTTACAGATGATCGATACGTCGTATTTAATAGAAGTGAATACACCGTATTAATTGATTGAATGAATATGATGTATTGGATAGAAAGTTGGATACGCCGTATCCAATGGAAGTGGATACGCCGTATCGAGTTATCGACCAGAACAGTGTATTAGCAAAATAATTAAATTAAACACACAAATATACAAGCAAACAAATAAACTAACAAATATAAAAAAATTATACAAATTATACATCTGATCTAATTAGACACTACTCCCTAAGGTTAGATCTAATTTAAGTTTTAAAAACCAAAAACAGAAATAAAAAATCAGATTAATTTTCAGTCCCCGACAGCGGCCGCCAAAAAACTTGATGGTCATTGTGTGGAGTTTATTTATGTAGTTCAAGTTTTAATGTAGATATTTTGCCGACTTAACCAAAAATAACACCTTTAAAGGGCAGCTTTGTACCTGAGTTGGTGGTAGATTCGTGGTAAGTAGGTGATCCGAACACTTGAAGCGATGTTATGTTAAATCTCTCATTTATTTATATTTTGATTATCTAATCTAAGTTATTCTATCTAAGTCAAACTATGGTTATTCTATGTTAGTCTAATTATTTCTTACAATAGGTAAAGGGTGGGTTTTCGGCCTGAGAGGACTGGCTCAGGTTTTGGGTTGGTGACTACAATCATTTCAAGACAACTTTAAGCAACGCAAGCAAATTAACAGAAGATAAAGATGCTGTCAAACATTATAATAGAAAACTGTATTAGTCATCATTAATCTGATTAGAAGTTGGTTTGTTTATTTAGTGCAATGATTACTTATCTCGAAGAGGCATATCATTCTTAGACTTAGGCGGGACTTCATCCTTAAGACTGACATATTAATTCTGTCACAATTTAAAGTATTGCATAAGCATCCTTCAAACCTAATTATATCTATCTTAGGGATTAAAACAATGGTGATCTTGTAAAACCTAGCTCATAGAGACTTACCCATTACTGTTTTTAATAGCAATTTCTACTCTAGTAGTCACTGGTCCAAATATCTATGGAATAAGAAAACATTATTCGTTGAATTATCTAGATTCACCTACTAGTCAACATGTTCAATAAACTAAAGGCAGTTTTCGTTAACTAGTTAAGCCAGAAGCGTATCCTTAGCACGATCTTAGAAGGACAATATTTGTGATCCTATGGTTCTAGATGTATAAATCACTATATGGAGAGCTATCCCGACATCTATATTACTTGGTCCGTATCACTAGATCCAGTTGAATGATAGGTCGCAATCAAAAACACGTAAAAGTATAATCTGCTTCTAAACAATAAAACAAGCATTGCACGATAAATTAAGCAATCTAGATATAAACAAAACCAAACATTCAGATCTTCATAATAATGGCTAATACCTGAAGGTATTAGCCTTCAAACATCATAATTAATACAAAAGTAATTGTTTTAGCCATGGTAAACTAACCGAGTTAATGAATGATACCAAAAACTAAACGATTACAAAAGTATAAGAAATTACACGTTGTCTTCTATGGATTGGAATGCATTGCAAGACCTCTTCTGCTCTTTTTCTCTTCTGAAAATCGACTTTTGTGGTTTAGGTATCGAGAATATGATTTAGCACACTTAAACTCATTTTTTGAGTTTGCTTATTGTTTAGGTTTAAGAAAACGGCTCGGTCCCCCCGGTTGTATGTCTCGAATAGCTCATAGCTTGTAGTTTTAATAGTAAGCGTATGACTCATGGTACTGGGCCGGGTCTTTTACTCACTTGTAAGTCTATACCATAGCCTTTTGGGGCATCTAAACTCTTGTATATAATTCACCCTTCCAGTCATGGGAAGGGGTTGGTTGGTTCATTGACTAATACACACACTTAAAGGTGTTTTTCTATCACTAGATTGTCACTTTCTTCTTAGAAATTCGGCCAACCCATCATTCCTAAGCTTGTATTGTGATAACCAAATTACTACAATTGGTATCAGAGCCCATGGGATGATTAGATAGATTGTGTGTGCGTTTTCTTGGTTAGTTTAGATCAAAAGTTTGGTTTTTGAAGGTTTATGGTCTTTTTCTTGACACTCTTTGATTCTCACGTTTGTGGTGTTAAAGTTAGTGTTTTTATTGTTGTTGTAACCTTCTAGGATCAAGTTGTGCAAAAGAAACCAAGCAAAAACGTTCAAAAGGGTGATTTTTAGGTGTTTTTAGGTGAAAAAGTTCGTATTTTTCTTGACTGCGTTTTGTCTCTCTGGGACATTCTTGGTTGCGTTTTGCCTCAAATAGTACTGCGTTTTGTCAGAGAAAGTACACTGCGTTTTGTCGTTTTGTACAGTACAATAGTACTGCGTTTTGTCTTATTAGTTGTTGCGTTTTGGTCACTGCGTTTTGGTCATTGCGTTTTGGTCATTGCGTTTTGCTTATTGAAGACTGCGTTTTGGTTACTGCATTTTGTGTCCTGCGTTTTGTCCCAAGTTGAAGACCCTTATTGCGTTTTGGTGGAAAGAATCCCTGGCAAAAAAAATTCTACATTGCGTTTTGTCTTAGCTTCTTGACTGCGTTTTGTCTTGAACACCTCACTGAGATTTGTCTGAAACTTTTGACTGAGACTTGTCTAGATTTCCTGACTGAGACTTGTCTATTGCATCTCGTAAACTTAATTAAGCCAAAACCAAATCCACAAACAAACAAATATTCACTATCTCATCAAAAAATCATTACATTTAAATAATAATCACTAATCATTGTACCGATCCAAAGTTTATCATAATACAAGTAATCAACCATGTCTAGTAATTCAGATGATATTCAAGCGGGCAGGGTTCCGATACCCGCCCTCCTATGCTCGATAGGACTGATTATGAATCATGGTCACAACAAATCCGATTGTACTGTAGGGGAAAGGAAAATAGATTGCAAATTCTTTAGTCGATTGATCAAGGACCATTTGAGCTTGGAACCACATAGGATACACTGGAACGACCCTGAGGAGGTGTTCTTCTTAAGACTAGAAAGGCCTCATAACATATGAGGATCTCTCAGTGACACGGAGAAGAAACGATACGATGCAGATGTCCGTGCCACCAATATTGTGCTTCAAGGACTACCCAAAGATATCTACAAGCTCATCAATCACAACATTGAAGCAAAAGCAATTTGGGACAACGTCAAAATGCTTCTGGCAGGTTCTGAACTCACAAAAGAAGATAGAGAATCTCAGTTGTACGATGAGTTTGAGAGGTTCAAGATGCTTCCAGGTGAAAATATCAATGAGTACTATGTTCGCTTTCACAAGCTGGTCAACGACATGAGGAATATCAGAATGATAATGCCTAACATTCAACTGAACTCCAAGTTTGTGAACAATATGTCACCTGAATGGGATAGGTTCGTGACAGCCGTTAAACTCAACAAAGGTCTGAAAGAGACAAATCACGAACAACTATATGCATACTTAAAACAACATAAGAAGCATGCTGCACAAGATCGACTGATTATTGAAAGAATCACTCCTGCTACGAATGACCAACTTGCATTTGTGTCAACGGTCCAACCTCATGCTCAATCATCACATGTCCAGTCTCATCAATATCCTTCTTCATCAACAAACCCTCAATCACTACAATATCCACAATTCCCTGAAACATCACAAATTGATTCCGGATACACCCAAACTGATGAAATACTTGACAACCTAACCAAACAAATGGCACTCCTTGCCCAATCCTTCAGAGCAACGCTTCCTCAGACCAACAATCAACTTCGAACCTCATCTAACACCTAAAATCAAGCAACTATTCAAGATGGTCGGGTTATTATTCAGAATGTTTAAGGGCGACAGAATCAGAATCAGAATCAGAGGTATTTTGCTCGGGGAAATGGTGCAGCAGGAAATAGGGGTGCACAGAATAGAGCTGGGAATGCCAATGCAGGTCAAGGGAAACCGGTCAAGTGTTATAATTGTAATGGAGTTAGATATATTGCAAGGAACTATACTCAGCCAAAGCATCCACAGACTCTGATTATTTCAAGGATAAGATGCTGCTGATGCAAGACCAAGAGAATGGTATAGTTTTGGATGAAGAGGAACTACTCTTTTTGGCTGGTGAATAGGGCAATACCTTTGATGCAGATGTGGATAATCAACCAGTCCAAGACTTAGCTCTGAATGAGGATAACATCTTCCAGGCAGATGAATGTGACACTTTTGACTCCGATGTTGATGATGAACCGACTGCTCAGTCTATATTCATGGCCAACTTGTCCTCAGTTGGGTTAGCAAATCCATAAGCTGGTCCATCTAATGCATCAATCTTATTTGAGGTACATATTCTGGACAATGCTATTGATCATAGTGCTTCTAATCAAGACGAACATGAGATTCATAATAAAGTACAAATGTTATTG
>BQNB010043362.1:0-10348 GCA_026074375.1 Tanacetum coccineum
AAAGAGATATCAAATCCATTAAATTTTCAATGATTCACCTCTCACATGAGTTAACACACCTGGAAGTGATGAGAATAGATTGAAACTTTATGATTTGATGTACATATAGTCAATGTTGCTGCTTATTCAAGTGTTGTTGAAAAGATTTAATGCTGCAAATATCCTTAGTGATGATTTCAAGAGTTACTGATAGAAGTCAAGAACATGTTTATACAGGAAAATCATCATGTTGAAGTTCAAGAATAATTACAAAGATAATGCTTACAAAATCCTCAAGAAGCTTATAATGAAGACACTCAAAGAAACTTGAAGATCACAAGTGAAGTTCAAGTTAGGGGAGGATTGTTAGGAATTATTGTAAACAGACTTAAGTCTGGTAGTTATAGAGTTAAGTCTGGTAGACATAGTTAAGTCTGCCAGTACTAAGTTAAGTCTGGCAGTACTATAGTTAGTACTGGCCTTGTCTAGTTAAGTCTGTTTATGTAACAGAATAGTTATAATAGTTATCTTAGAGATATCTTAGGAGATATCTTAGGAAAGGATATGCATTATCCTTTCACACGTTTGTAAAGCCTATTAGGGTTTCCTTGGTGTATAAAAGGAACCCTACGGCATAGTGTTTGAAGTATCCAAACCTAATAGAAATCAATAGAAATATACGAAGTTAGTTTTACAATTGTTCTTCTTAGTACTTGTGTTAAGATTCCGCATTAGCACATAGTATTCATAGTCATTGTCTCTCTTATAGTTGATTTGGATTTATTCAAGTTAGCTATTGGCTTACAAAAGGCTAATCAGATCCAAGACTTTGGACCTACATCATGGATAGGAATTTATATGACTAGCACAAAAACCCTCAGAATTCCACCCCAAAAATGTAAGGTTCGCCTTAAGATCTATAGAAATTCGGGTATCCATTTTTGATACCCAAGATAGTTTATACCTTTAGCTTTCTCGAGTTAAGGTTTGAATGGTCGACACCGGAATCGAATAGTGTTGTAGCATAGTGGTTGTTTAGAGTGAACGTGCCCGTCACAATGTTTGGGTCCTTGCGAGATTCCTCTGCTCCCATTATTAATGCTCCTCCATGTGCTTGATTGCCATTGTTTCCATGACCTTGACCTCCTTCAATAGCCATAGGTTGGTTTGACGGTTTCCTCCTTGTCTTGGTGCTCGGTTTAACCTAGGGTAGGCGGTTTTGTAGTGATCAGTACCACCACACTCAAAACACGCCCCTCGAGTAGTCTTTGGGTTTCTAGCACTTATAGGGGTCACCATCCTAGGCCTCGCCCTGCAATCCTTGGCAAAGTGCCCTAAACGATTTCAGTTCGTACACTTACGACAAGGCATCTCACAGTTATGGTGAAAGCTACAGTTCGTACAACTGGGGTGCCTATACCGTGTACTCCTTCCTAACAGTGTTTGGTGATTATGGCTAAACACCCTACTAGTCCTAGATTTCTTATTGTCATCCCTAACATTTCCCTTCATACATAACTCTCCACCATTTCCTCTCTTCTCGGTATTCTTCTTTAGCGATCCATTCCTAGCTAATTGCCTCATCGGCTAGCATTCCAGCTTTTAACACAACAATTTGAATTGTTGTTGGCTCCGTTGCTACCACCATCGTACGAATCTGTAGATCAAGGCCATAGATGTACCTCTCAATCCTTTTGTTCTCAGGGGTAATCTAATAAGGTACTAACCTAGCAAGCTCATGGAAACGATCAGTATACGCAGCATAGTCAGCTCCGACCATTCTGTGACACCAAAACTCGGTTTCTAGCTTCTGCATCTCATTATTTGGACAAAACTCCTTTCTCATCAAATCCTTAAAATCTTCCCAGGTCATGCCAACTGCGGCTTCTCGACCTCTCATCTGGACCTGGGTATTCCACCATGTCAGTGCCTTACCGATAAATGAACCGTCAGTGTACTTGACCTTCTGGTTAGCTCCACACCTACTCATGTCCTGAACCGATTCTATTTTCTCGATCCAGCGAGTATAGACTATCGCACCACCCTTCCTGTTATAATCCTTCGGGTTACACACCATAAACTCCTTATACAAACATTCATTCCTAACATTGCTCACGTTAGCACTCCTAACATCACCCTGGATGTTGCTAGCGTGGTTACCTACTTGAGCAATGATGGTAAGAAGTAGGTATTGCAATTGCTGACCGATGACCGTGGAGAAGTCGGGGACTTCGCCATCGCCTCCATTTGCCCCAATACCTCGGTTACCTCCTTGACCACCTTGATCACCAGTCTTACTACCAACTCTGCTTGTTGGTTCTCCAGTCCTTCTGCCTCCTCTACCAATCTGTCCACCTGTCCTTCTGCCTCGCGGTGCAGCAGTCTGTCGACCTGCACTTCTTGTCGTCATCCTTAGCGCCATCATTTAGGCGAGGAAGGATATAGGTAACGTTAGGTAGGAGGGATATTTCACATATAGACGGCCCTAATATACTATAATTCGCAGATATACAATCCTAAGGTGTCAATACCAAATTGAGTAAACAGGATAGCCAAGTCCACGTGAGTTGTGACGCATTCATAATTACGTTGTCCACCGTATTTATAAATACATCATTTCCCAGTTGTACTCAATATCTAGCCCACACAGCTCAGTGAGTGACTCATCTAGTTCGATAAACGATAGACGCTATATAAGATAGACGATATATATATATATATATATATAAGACGATGTATATAATAAATGATATAAGATAGCTAAATATAAGATAGATGATATACGATAGCCAATATGAGATAGATAATATAAGATAGCTAGTATAAA
Source organism: Tanacetum coccineum (assembly GCA_026074375.1). Lineage (NCBI taxonomy): Eukaryota > Viridiplantae > Streptophyta > Magnoliopsida > Asterales > Asteraceae > Tanacetum > Tanacetum coccineum. Next base: position 2,807 of record BQNB010043362.1, read on the forward strand.
ATAGATAGATAGATAGATAATATAGATAGATAATATAGATAGATAATATAGATAGATAATATAGATAGATAATATAGATATACGCAAAAGCAAGAATAAGCGGAACACCTCACGCATAGATCCTATCATGAAGAAACTAAATAATCATAGATCCGGTGGTCTATCTCTTTTATAAAAGAGATAACAGTCGTTATCTCCTAACCTGCCCAAAACCATAACAAACAACGACCCAATTCCCTTTTAAAATAAACCCTGAGCCCAAGTCAAAGTCTGTTCCCCCTTGGTCAAACTTACCCAACGTTCAAATACAGTTAAAAAGGGCGTGAGTCCCTTTTTATTGTTCATCATCTTCTTCAATCAATTACCCATTAAAATCAAAGGGTTAATTCAAGTTGATGATGTGGCATCAAGATTCGAGTACTAAGCTATGAGCTGGCAAAGTTAGACGTCACCAAACCTTTCTATTGGTCCAAACAAACAAAGGAGGACACGCGGTATCCTAAAGAAGCACATATGGATGTAGGATTTTACACTAAATCCCTTGTAAAAGAAGCACACAGCCTCTGACACAAGGATTGCTACGCTGGCAATCCGTGTGATCAAATATCAATCCAACGGCTAATACTTGAGATCAAATGATTGGCATGAATGAAGGGACGAGATCAAGGGGAGCGTCTAACAACTTGAGAGCCTAGATCCTTCCTATGAAGCTTATAAATAGAAGACCTCTTCACACACTGCAAAGGAGGGAATGAGATTAATTTTCAGCTTAAAAAATTTAGCTTTTGTAATTTTCTTTAAAACTGTTTTAGTTTAATGTTTTTTTAATGTGTAATTTTCCATTTACCATGTTGTAATCATCTCTTTCATCAATATAATTCAAGTTTTCTTAATATGCATTTTACTCCTTCACAAGCTCACTTTCATACAAAACATTGATTAATAAGCTGTCACTGTTTCATAAGCTCCTTATAAGCTAATCTCAAGCTCATCTAAGTCTCTAAGCTTAGATTGAACCCAAATTGATCACTAATTTACTTACACATTTAAAATCAGTTTAATACCTATGCTATGGATGGATTTGGTTGCTTTGGATGATAAGCTTACCCTGGAAGAGCTTATGGGACTTTACTAGCTTATCCTTGTGATAAGCTAGAGCTTGTTGATAGCTCACTTGAGCTTATTCTTAGCCTTGTTTAGAGCAAAGGCTCTTGTAAGTTTTTCATTTTTCCTTTTAAAAGCCTTACTTTACATTTCAGCTTATAGTTGCTTATTGCCTGCTTATTTTTGTTGTTATTAGCTTGTCTCTGCTTATATTTAATTATCAATGCTTAATATGTTCTTTAGTTAGTTTAGATCTTAGTTTTCATTTTTTTTATAAATCTGTCAAAAACCAAAAAAAATATAGCATAGTTGTTAGTTTATTGATTCTGGCTTATTTGTTTATTGGATTTTGTTCATTTTGTTTGCTTTTAGCTCTATAGTATCTGGTATCTTAGTTTTGAGCTCTTATTTGCATTTTCATAAGCTTAAATGGATTTGACTGTGTTTAAAGGGGTGTTTGGCACAAACAGTAAACTAACTAAGAGTTTGTACTAACTTTTGACATCTTTGTTTCTTAAAACTGAATTTGAAGATCATTTTTAGGCTTACAAGTTTGGATTCTAGGTAGTTAGTTAAGATTGATAAAGTTTTCTAGTTGCCATTTTGAGCATGTGATCATTAAGGCTGTCATAGTAGCATTTTTAGCTTAAGACCTTTCTAGTTATTGTCATTGCTCAAAAAATACTTTAGTTTTTAATGTCATACGGTTGCTTTAAATCAGTCATTTTATTACATTGTAGTTTTTAATGATTTGGTTAACAAGTTCATTTGCATACAGATAAAGAAAACAATAAAAGCATTTTCATGAACAATTTATCAAGGGTAATTTTAGTTTTTAAAGTCTAAAATTTGGTTTACAAGTAATTTTTAGGTTATTCTTAACCTGTTTGAAATTATTTTTTAAAAATAAGCTAATTAGGTCATTTGTTTTAAGCTATCAAAGTATCCATTTGTCTTTTAAAACATAAGTTCACTCAGCATGATCTGAGTATTTCAGCTTTTTTCAACCAGCTTTTTCATTAAGCACTTGTCTTTCAAAGTTCTTTTTAAAAGTGCTTATTTGTAGCTTATAGGTCAAGGTAGAGGTAAGTATAAGCCAATTTGTCTTAAGTGTCCATTAGCTTATAGAAATTTAATCTTAAAAAGTGCCATTAGGTCTGTTTGGTACTAAGCTTTGCTTAAAAAGCTTATTTGGATTTTTAGCTTATAGCTTGTGCATTTTGCTCATTTTTAGCTTAGACAAGCTTGATAGGTTAGTTTTTAGAAGCTTATAGCTTATTAAGTTTTAGTTTTAGCTTATCATTAGTTTCTAGCTTATTTAGTTTTGATAAAAAGGTAAAAAAATGGTTAAGTATAGTTTGTCTGAATTTTAAGCAATTTTCTAGCTTATTAGTAGTTTTCTAAAAAGTTGTTTTCACAAAAAGTTTTCACATTAAGCTGTTTTTCAACTTTGTTTTCAAAATTTTCAAAAAAAAAAAATATAAACAAGAGGCCTTGGATTCGAACCCAAGACCTCCTGCTTAACAAACACACGTCCCACACTCTCACACACTTAACCATCTGTGCTACATTAGCTCATCCAACATTCCTTGTTTACACTTTTCTTTTAAACACCTTTTTCATTTCTTAATTTTATTACAAGCCGTAGCTTTTTCCTAGCTTTTAAGAGCTTTTCGTTTTAGCTTATTTTGGTCTAGCATTTTTATAAAATCAAGTAAGTCGTTTTACACTTTTAGTAATTTTCTAGGAATTTTTAGGATTAGTTTAGTATTTTTAAACATTTATTTTTATTAAAAACTTTAAAAATTCATAAAAAATAGAAAAATAATCAAAAAAATAAAATTCTTTTTTCTAAGATTTTCTTTTATTATTCTCTAGGCTTTGGTTTAAAAATTTCTTTCATAGGGTTAATATTTTGAAAGTGCAATTTTTAAAGAACGTGATTTCGTTCTCGTTCTCGTTTTTTTCGATTTTAGTTTAAATAGTTCTCGTTTTAGGATTTCCTAAGCATTTCCTTTTTAAATAGTTAATTAGGATTAAAAATAGTTTATAAAATCATTTAGGGTTAATTTTATTATATTTTAGGTTTTAATTGTGCATTTCTTTAATTCCCGTTATTTTTATTTATGCTTAATTGTTTTAGTTGCTTTTAGTTGTAGAAATAGATTATCAATCAAAAATCATCTTCGAACCAATTCAAGTCATTGTCCAAATAACAAACGAGGTCTCAATTTCATAAATCTTTGGGAAAACGACCCGGTAATCACTTACCGGTTAAACGTGTAGTATTTTTGTGTGGATTCTTACTCTAAATCTTTGTCCTCAAGGATTTTTAGTAAATTTCCTTATACCTTGATATTATTACGTATTAAATTAAAAACGATCATGAAGACTGAACACGAATTGACGACTCAATAAGTCAGATAGTAACTAACTGATTCACTCTTATCATGTAGTCTGCTTTGAGAACTAGCAAGTACGGTGAATCTGATGCTTATGCATTAGAGAATCCAACACTTTGAGCTAGAAACCCTATCAAGAAGGTTATTTGAATCTATCTGATAACATGTATAATATTTATACTATAAAACGGGGAACCGGTGGTTATCACAACCTAAAATCGACGAAATGACAAAGACATATTCGTCCATATATGTTATTTATTACTAACTTAAACATGCAGGACAAGTCGATGGCGTATCCATCATATTCCAGCTGAGTCGCAGTCAAGGCCACATACTCATTCTCAAAGTTCAAGGATAAATTCAATGCATTGATCAAAACTTAAAGACAGTTCTGAATTTCAAAGATACACTTCTGCAAGCTCTGATATACAAGAACTTCCTCAAAGAACGTCAAGTATATGATTACAAGTAGATCACTTCACAAGGTCTATGTTGAGAGAAGATTGCCAGACTTCAAGTGATTCATAGGATGAGTATTGTTTGGTTAAGAAGTGTTCGGTAAAAGAAGTATCCAATTTTAATTCTCGCAGAGGATAAAGACCAAGATATCAAGATAAAGTTTAAAGATATCAAGTCAAAGATCACAAGCATGCAAAAGGAACTTCAAAAGAATTCCCAAGAATACAAGGCTCTAAGATTCAAGATGTCACAAGAAGTGAAGCCACGAGTGCAATGACCACCCTTTAAGGGGAGATTGTTAGCCTCATTTTTAATAAAGTGATGGTCATTAAATATTATCAAGCCTTGTATAAGAAAACGTAGTTTACAAGAATTAATCTAAGCTAATCTAGTTTAATTCCCGTAAACTATGTTTTCCTATACAAGGCTCGAGAATATATAATGACCATCACTTTACTAAAAACGAGGCTAACAATCTCCCCCTAAGGGGTGGTCATTGCACTTATCGCTTCACTTCTTGTGACGTCTTGAATCTTGGAGCCTTGTGGACTTGGGAATTCTTTTGTAGATCCTTATGCTTGCTTGTGATTTTGGATCTTGTTCTTTGTCTTAATATCTTTATCTTTAAACTTGATATCATGATCTTTAGCCTTGAGATAATATTAGATACTTCTTGACTAGAAAACTTCTTACCAACATACTCATCCTTTGACATCACGTGAAGGCTGACAATCTTCCTCAACATAGACCTTGTGACATGATCTATTTGAAATCATATACTTGCAGTTTTTTGAGGACGCTCCATGTTTATTAGAATTTGCGGAAGTGTATCTTTGGAATTCAGAACTATCTTTAAGTTTTTGATTAATTCCATTGAATGTATCCTTGAACTTTAAGAATAAGTATGTGGCCTTGACTGCGACTCAGCTAGAATATGGTGGAAACGCAATCGACTTGTCCTGCATGTTTAAGTTAGTGATAAACAATATATAAGGATGAAATTTGTTTTCATTTCTTTGAAATATGGTAGTAAAACCATGGATCCTCGTTAATCAGTGATAAATACCGCTTGTGATCAGGGTAGAATTCAAAATAAACTCTTTGACAGTGTATCACAAGCAACACTAGCCCGTTCTCGTTACTATAGCTACTCAAGCAGACAACACGGTAAGAGTGAATATGTGAGTTCCTATCTCACTGATTGAGTCATCAATGCGTGTTCAGTCTTCCCATGCCCAGATGCCTTTTTGAGGCTGCCATAATGAACATGAGATCGAAAACTTGTATGAAAATCAGTCGACATGTTAATGAGTAAAGATTTTTGAACACATCAAAAGTTTTATGTTTTTGAAAAAGCATTCGTCAATTCTCATCAATACACACAGATTATATTATGTCTGTGTTGGACTCGAAGTACATCTTTGTTCTTGATGAGAAAACAATTGAAATGAGAATTGGTCCTAATGAGATTTTGAATGAACTCGTGGCGCAAACTCCTATAAGTTCACTTTTGTTATTTGGTGATCGGAGGCTGGAGCGGACTGCCACCTTTTCAATATCTACGATCTCAAAATGTGAAAGTTGATAAAAGTGTGTTGTAATCCATGAGAAATGAAACAAACTTCTTTTGAGAGAAACCTGAGTAGCTGGGATGGGTTGTGCATTACATCACTAGGTCCATGATGACTTGTCTTCAATACCAGAATCATCTTTGTGATTACCGATAGATTATGCATTGACCCGGTTTCTGCCTAAGGTTGTATGAAGGGCTTCTTTCTTTACACCCTTTATCCTTACAATTCTTTTTCATTCTTCAACCCCTTCAATGTTATTCCAACGCGTCCTTATTATCACCATGTTGGGTTTATTCCGGTGATAACTCATGCCTTGGATAACATTCTTCCCAATCTCACTTTACTCCTTTTTTCGATCATACCTAAGGACTTATATTCTATCTAATGGAGTGTCCCTGGGTAGATCCCTCCGGTTCTGGCTGGATCATGAAACAAAATACCTAACCATAACCGCCTTATATCTCTATCAATAACAACAGTTGGTCGGTCTTTGAATATTTCCATAGAAGCCATAAAACCATTTAAAAATCAATCAACGTGTTCGAGAAATCATTTATCATACATTGAGAGTTTTCTATATCACCAAAAAGCTCCCCCAACACATATGCATCATATTATAAAAGAGTTTTGCACATGCGAGAACGGGAATGCACTTATATTCAAAAGATCTTATCCATTATTAAGCCGTATTGATCACATTTTAATCACTATTCTCCCCCTCAAAAATTGCATATGTGGTGACAATTTTTTACTTAACAAGTGACTTAAAATACAAGTTAATGTACGTTGATCCACTTGTAAACTAACTAAACAATGGGAGAATGGAGTAGCATGCCGAAAGAACTATTTGAAATTAATTTTCAAATTTTATGCTCCCCCTCAAAAATAGATTAGAGTGAAAAGTTAGAGTGGGAGTTTGTTGAGCACATAATTTTGAAAGATTTTGAAATTTCTTATCGAAAATATCTTGAAAAAGTTGTGCTCAACAGGAAAATATGTGAGATATATCTGATTGAACATCATTTTCCTTAGTACTTCTCATTGAGAATTCAAAACTTTGAATGTTTACATGACTTTTCTTAAGACCGAGAAGATATGAACTTCCCGTTGTTTAGGATAAATGTACATAAATGAAAATTTTCCTTTCTTTGGAGACCGAGTCCTAAGCTGGCATTTATTTAGAAGTCGTAGAGAAATTTTGAAGAGACATGTTTTGAAAACTTTTTGAAACTCTCACTGAAACTTTATTTATACACCCGTGTCAATATTAATCAACATTTCTAGGTGTGTAAATATTGTCGATTGTTGAGAGACATGTCGGAGAAGATTATTTTTGGTATTTTGGAAATTTTTTGATTTTGTATTTTGCTTTTATAGGTTTTATAATTTTATATTTTGCTTTTTTGATAACTATATACAATTGTGTAATGTTTTAAACACACAAAAGAAGATATGAGAGAATGTGTCTAAAAGCATTAAAACTTGGTTTTACAAAGCTCCCCCTCAAAAATGATCCACTTATAAAGAATGATTCTAATTTTAAAAGTGACATGAGAAGGGAGTGTTGAACATAGAATTTTGAAAGATTTTGAAAATTTCTTTTGAAAAATTCTTGAAAAAATGTGTTCAACTGCTTTGAAAACAAGAAGATTTATCTTCTTTTGAAGGTAAAGCGCATTAAAGCATACACTTCCATTTTATTTGAAGCTCGGGTTATGCACTAAAGTGTACATAAGTCATTCCTAGACAGACTAAGAGAACAACAAGTGGATGGATACATGAATTCTGCCTCCGAAGTCTCGTAAACCTGCCAAGAAAAGAAGTAGAATTTGGAAGCCCTTTGCTTGTAGGTTCCTGGGGGTTAGAAGCACTTGCATTATCAAACACAGTTGTGTCAGACTCACTCTCGGTGTTACTGGATGCAATTATTTTTCCAAAAAGGTAAAAAATTCTTCCAGTTGGTAACCACCTAAGGCAAGTTCTAGGTTTTCTAGGCCTAG
>BQNB010043362.1:15907-45552 GCA_026074375.1 Tanacetum coccineum
TAGTCATACAAAAAACGTGGATACGGACACTAAAGCTTTCTTATGTGTGACTAACTCGAATGCGTGACCGTAGGTGACCTACGGCCGCGCGACCTTTTGTCACACACAAAACTTTTCGCGTGTGTGACTTTATGTATATAGTTACACATTTTTGATGTGACCAATACCACTTTTTATACTAGTGGGTTTAAAATTAACTTCCAAGCATAATAAGATAGAAGTAAAAGATCAATAAAAACTCCTCCTTGTTCTCCTTGTTTAGCCGAAACCCAAACAACCTCAAAATATCAAACCCTAACTTTTCCTTTAATCAAGTCTTGAACACACACTCAATACTTAATCCTTGTTAATCCAATATCCTTTAATTTGATTAAAACCCTAAAAATTAATCAATATTCAAAATCAATATCTTCATAAAACACATGAATGGTGATTATTATTGATGTAAGATGTTGGGGGTTTATGAAAGAATGATTTGAGAGTGAATGGGAGTGATTAATTTGATTTTTAGTGATAATGATAGTGGTTTGGGTGTTACCTACATAGGAAAGAGAAGGAGAGGGAGAAACAGGCAAATTTTTTTTTATATTGATAATGTTGTATGAAAGGGGTCTTACAACTTTTGATAGGTGGTCAACATGTCTAATTAAGTTCTAAAGGGGTGTTTGGTTTATGATTTTGTTAGAGGAAATACAAATATAAGGGTGTGTTTGGTTTCTAGTTTTGATGGAGCTTATTAAAAGAAAGGGGGTTTTGATGGAGCCTAAAATAATTAAAGAGGGTGTTTGGTTTATATTTTACGTTTATAAATTATTTTTTATTTTTATTTTTCTAAAACATTTATACCACAATATTTGTTTTTAAAACACGTAGTTAAAATATTAAAAATTGTAAAAACACCATTTTGACGCGGTTTCGGCCAAACGCAGATAAAAGTCGAAAAGTATTAAAATGAAAAATAAATAAGCTCTCAAAGCTAAAATATGGAATTATTGATTTCCCAAACGTTAAAATGGATAAATATTCAAGGCACGATTCGTAAATATCTAAAACGACGATTTTTCGTTGAAACGGCTAAAAACAAAAATAATGAATTCCATAAAAATTAGAAATAGAATTAAGGCTCGATTAAAATATTAATCTTAAATTCAGAAATATTACATTATCCACCCCTTAAGGGAGCGTCGTCCCGGTGCTCAATTCGCCTTAATCGTCTACGGTTTACTTATGAAGAGATGAGGAAATGCTTAGGTCCTCGTTGAGGTTTCCAACGAAAATTGAATGTAAAATAGTCAAAGCATCAAATATATGCAATGCGCGTGAGCGAACGGATTGAATGTCGTGAGAATCCTTAATAGGAAGGATAAAATACATGACTTGAAGAAAAAGCCATAGAATACGAAGAATTTAACAAGTCATAAATTCTTAGAAGCGGTTAATGGTTCATTACTATTTGATTATCAAGTTTGCGGCGGTCGATACACATTCGGAAAAATCCATATAACAAATTATGAGTCGAAAGGAGTTCATAGCCCAAAAAATGATTCGTATGCACGCTATGTTGGATACACATAAGCTCACTCATTCACAATTCATAACGTACATAAAGAGGCGTCCCAATCTATGTAAGTAAGAATTTATAAACTTATGGTTGGCTGGTATATAATTTCCTTATTCAAATGAAGAAGTGTCCCAACTCATTTCAATAGGACGATTATAAATCATCCAACTTAAGCATGGCCAACACAAAACATAATATCAAAACAATGTTACAGTAAGTAAAAAGGAGTGTCTACTTGACGGCATGATTCTTCAAAATCATAAGAAGTAACAAGAAGAGTAATGAGACGTTAGTCCATCATGTTCCAAAGGTAAGTGCCAAAAGACGGCACGATCCGAGGTGACAAGATAAAGCCGTACTCCCATCAATTGGAAGATTTTAAAACAATGGATTACAAACACAACATACGCGATTCAAAAGCATAAGAAGAGTGTTCGGACTCGGAGTCAAACAATAAAATAACTAGTGGAATTGACAAGTACATCCTGATTGTCAATATTATCAAAAAGGAAATAAAATAAAGTCACGTTAATGTTTCAGAGATCACCGCATTGCTCATAAAATATCAAAGAAACGAACTTATTAAGACTTACCATAGTACTATACACATATGTAGGTAATTATCATTACATAAACATTTATGCCCTTTGCAATCTGACTTAATGGACCTATATTTCAAAATCCGTAATAGGTATAAACGAATGGTTTTCGCCTTAAACAAGATGTTAGACTCTAGTTTACTGAGATTACAAGATAAATACTCCATGTGTTAAGATCCTAAGTGAAGTTATCATTTTACCATCATGTGCCAAATCTGATTATTTAAAACCTTTTCTTGGTCTATCGTTTTTAGCATAATTCCCATTTTATAACTCCGTTTGACCCAAAACGAAAGCCCATGTTTAAGTTCATCTAAATACTATAGTTTTAATTGGAAAATAAGGCACTTAATATGAAAATATTGGTCTTAAACTCATTTTGAAAATTTGGGCACAATTTATGATTAGTTTTGTAACACCTCCAAAATGGGTCGCAGCAGAAAAAGGATCTCCGGGGCATGTTACTTCATAGATCAATAGCACAAGATATATAAGAACGACAATAAAAGTCGTTAAAACTGATACATTGGATTTAATAAAAGACTTGATACAAAAGCATATAGCTTTACTTGTTCAGTGTTTGATATTACAAAGATTGACAATACATTTCCCAAAACATATTACATCTAAATCTTTAGCGTGATAACCAAAAGTGTCGACAATGGTTCCCTGGCACCTCGTGCCTATTGTCACCTCGAATACATTGCTTTAAAACATAAACTAAAAATTGTTGGGTAAAAGTCATAGGATTACTGTAATTAAATTATGCAGGACCGCAAGACTTTCATTATGATAATGCAACGCATGCAGACATCACAACAACGCAACTTACATTTTCCTAAGCTCTAATGACACTGAAGCTCGACATTATATATTCGCCAATATTAATATTGCTTTATGCACGATAAGCATGTTTTAAACCAATAAACTTCTAAATCCGACTGCTATAAACATTCGTTCCTGGTGATAGCTAATCACTCCGAACAGGGAGGTCAAATCCCAAATAGATATATTCATTACATTCGCACTAACATAAGTGTAATTTGCACACCTATCTTGCAATGACAGTTCATGATAATGGGCTCAACTTGGGTTATCGCTACTTAGGCAAACACGTAATCAATATAAAATATACACTTGCGTCCAATTTATAAAACAAAGCATGTTTCCACCTCAAAGTCTATAATCATTGAAATCGTAAAAATATGCGGGTTAAGGATGAACTCACCTTTACGTTTACTGATAATTCTAAATATCACAGATAATGCGTCACGCCAATTCATTAGATGAAACATATTTAACATTAAGGTCGTTTAAGTGCTAAGCTGGTAATATAACCATCTACCCTATTACAATTCTACATAGCTAGATCAATCTAATTGTTTGGTAAAATTGTGTTTAATAAGTTAATAAGTTGTTAATTACCGGTTTATGTTATACTGGCGTGAACTTTTCGCTCTTCAAGTCCCGTTTGAGGTGTTTCTTGCGCTCACGTTTTTGTTTAAGTCGAGTTATCAAATGTGTACTTTTTTAAAATTTTAGGACCCCTAACTAATTGACAGTAACTTTTACTGTTCACACCAGATCATAAATTTATTTATATGGTTTTTGTTATCGTAAAACCCGTAAACTTCGTATTTTCTTTGTTATAGTTCCGTTTTTAGCGAATTCTTCGAAGCACTTTCTTCAGTAGTTAGTTAAAAGTTCAATTGATTTATGAGGTTTACAAAAATAAAAGTTTCTGTCATGAATAGTAACTTTTATAAAAATAGTTTTATAAAAGTATTAATTGTCGTAAACTCACAAAATTCATAACCCATTCGTTATTAATTGAAAATTTTCGTTTCTTACCATTTTGGAATCCTAAAAATATGTGTAATCTGTTAAAAATACTAAACTTTCTGTTTTATATAATTTTATTCTAAATCCGTTTATTTATCGTATAACTTGTTTTTACCGTAACTTTTTCGTTATTTATCGTTTTTCAATGTTTTTACATGCCCTCGAATTTGTATTGAGATGTGTTATTTTATAAAACATAGGTAGTAATGTTTATATCGATTTTAGACAGGAAAAGAACATTGAATGACATTATTAAGTCTATTTTAACCTTTGTTTTTATAACTTTTAACTTGTAATCTACATAAGTCTCTTTCTATACATATATGTTATATGTCATTACATATATTAAAGTCCATTAGTCCTTCCTTATCCTCATATGTCCAAATTTACCAAGTACCATATATAATACTTATAAACCATAATTTCATAAGTTACCTTTAATCACTAATTTTAATATCATAACCATTTTTTACACATAAACCATTGGTGTAAAATAGTTATTCTTTCTCCAATATAACCTTAATTTAGTGTTCATTATTCATAACCGCAAAAGTCCCATCAAACAATAATTTACATGTTATTTGCATATTTCACTTGTAATATTAAGAAACTTATAAAACCTAAATATGTGCTCATACCACTTTTTAGAGCTTAAACCAAGATTGTTAAAATATCTTATGTATCCATTTATACATGATACTTACCATCAAAACATAACATGTGTATAAGTGCACAAGTCACATAACCACGTAGTAAAAATACATTTTACTATGTTAAAAAGGTCCATAATGGTAATTTTCGCTATGTAAACATGCATATTATACATAAAAATCATGAAAATGAAAATCATAAAGTTTTATGGTAACCTTTGTGATGTTGTTTGTTGTTGATAAACAATATGTGCTAAATCTTGTTTGTATGAAACACCTAAAGCTTGCAAGACTTGAATAATCCTAGTTTTCTAAAGAAAACTCAATCCTTGTAATATTGCTTAAATACTTTGAAAACCTCGTAACCAGCTTCCAAACCTTATAGTTACCTTCGATTTTATTGTAGGAGGTGTTGTATGTTGGTAGGGAAAATTTTTGTCAATGGATCGTTTTGTTTATAGGGTTTGAGTAGTAGCTTATATCGGAGTGACAAATGAAGTTTTTGGTTTGTTGTTTTTTTTAATTCATTGTAAATGATGAGAATGTGTGTGTAATATCACTATATAAAGTATTATATATTCTTCCATGACTAGCCAAGGGATCACATTGAGGGTTCTTAGGGAGAGTCCTTGGTCAAGAATGGTTAGTCTTGGTCAAGCGGGAAATTAAAACTTAATGTGTAAAGTATGTACAATGCCAGTTCTTGTGGATTTTTGACTCATTTTCTTGGTCTATCCTTATAAATCGCCATGGCATCTTGATTTGTGTGATTAATTTTATGTAACTTATTATGTATTGGGGGTATTTGTCTGAAGCGTTAGAAAAGTTTTGGTGGTTTAGGTTCGGGTATGCTAAATGCAATTTATCGCGAACAAAACAACTTTACGTAATGATAAAAATAAATAAACAAAGACCATACTTATCCTCAAAATAATATTTACTACTTGATTGATGTATCGGCTTATCGTTTGGTGTCCCATAATTACTTTGAACGTAAAATTTTTTAGCTTACGCGATTTTACTGTATTCATGACAATTACATGCTAACGCGTACGAATACTAAATAAATACATAGTATATTTATCACGTCGTTCGCAATGGACTTGAATACCATGGGTGTTATAGACTTCCCCCGTTAAACGAGCCTTGTCTTCAAGGCTCACGATGCAGCACTTGACGATGGTGCGGTCTTGGTGAAGAGGTGTGGGTATTTCTTCTTGAATTGGTCTTTACGTTCCCACGTAAACTCAGGACCTCTCTTGGAGTTCCATCGAACCTTGACTAATGGGATACGGCTTCGCTTCAACCGTTTAACTTCACGGTCCATGATCTCAATGGGTTCCTTAATAAACTGAAGCTTGTCATCAAAATGAAGTCCATCCAACGGAACGGCTAATGGTTCATTGGCATAGCACTTTTTCAAGTTGGATACATGAAATGTATTGTGAAACCTGCTTAGTTCTTCTGGAAGGTCGAGCTTGTAAGCAACTCTCAACACTTTTTCTAACACCTTTGAAAGGTCCAAACATCCTGGGTCTTTAACTTCCCCCCGTTTGCAATGTACGACCCTTTCCAAGGCGAAACTTTAAGCATAAACTTTATCCTCTATTGGAATTCCATCTGGTGTTTACGATTCTGTTCGGCGTAACTCTTCTTTCGATCTACTGAGCAGCTTGCCTGTCCTTTGCATTAATTGGGTTGTTTTTCTCAGTCTGTACATCTTGAATTAGTTATGGAAAGAGAGGATTATTGGAGAACTTTCTAACTTCAGTCCAACACAAATAATAGGTGAATGACACTTTCAACCATAAAGTTCTTCGAACTAATGGTGCGGCCTTGTATGCTAGCTGATAGTATTGTTATATGAGAAAGCTCAAACTCAATGGCCACATGGTTACCACCCTTTCCAAAGTCGATCGCATAAGCTCGCAGCATATCCTCGAGAGTTTGAATGGTCCTCTCGCTTTGCCCATCTGTTTGTGGATGGTACACAGTACTCATATCTAAATTTGTACCCAAAGCGTTCTGAAGTGACCTCCAGAAATTAGATGTGAACCTCGAGTCGCGATCATAAATGATTGAGACAGGTATTTCATGCCCCGTAACAACCTCCTTTAGGTACATTTTTGCAAGTTTATCCATAAGACCAGTCTCTCTTATTGGTACGAAGATAGCAGACTTAGTGAGTCGGTTAACAATCACCCAAATGGTGTCGTAGCCTTACGACGACTTAGGAAGCTTAGTAACAAAATCCATAGTGATGTTGTCCATTCACATTAAGGGATCTTGGGTAAGTACCAACAATCCTGATGGTCTTTGATGTTCAGCCTTGACCTTAGCACAGGTTAAACACTTGCTAACATAGGTGGCGATGTCAGCTTTCATATTGGGCCACCAATATAGCTTCTTCATATCTTGGTACATTTTGTCGGAACCTACATGAATGGAGTATTTTGACTTGTGGGACTCGTGCATAATCATAGTCACTTCCAAGTCGCCATATAACTTGGTAAACCAACTTCATGCCATTGTTAGAATAGTGTCGTTAGTTCCATCCGCACGCGGTTCCAACTTCTCCGTTCTAACTTTCTCTAGATCCTTAGCATTTTCAAGTAACATGCCTCCAACATCTTCGTTCTTGATGTTCTGGTTATTCGTACTTCAGGTTAGCTTTCAAGATTTGTTTGGGGAAGATCTAAGCCAATAGTTCATGACTAAGGCTCGACTCTTAATGGTTGATCTCTCTCCATCCGGCTTTAGGGCATCAGCAATTAACTGTCTTGCCTTTCCTGGGTGATATCGAATATCAGTAAATCCTAGTAATCACTAAGCATACTATAACAGAGCATTATATTAATTTTAGTTCTTCTGATAAAGGATGAAGTTGTAAGCCTCTTTTGTCATCGTGAACACTGTAATCATTGGTTCTTTACAGATAGTGCATACCAAATCTGTGCGATGAGCGAACAATACGTGCTCCAAGTTCCTAATCATGAGTCGTTTTCGCATGTTCTTATCGTGATTTTCAACTGGCGTGATGTATAAGCAAATTCACCTTTTCTCTTTGCATTAAACAATCGCCAAAACCTTCTTTGAAGCACTCGCTGTAGGCGATAATTAAATCTTGCTTCCTCTCAGGTAAGGCAAGGACTTGGTGCAGACTGCATAACTTATGCATTTAACAGTTTGGAAAAGCTGCTTTCTTGTTTATCGCCCCAAACAAACTTGGACCTCTTTTGTGAGTAAAGCTTTCGGTCATTGGTTTGGAGATCTTTGAAAACCTCTTAATGTATCTCGATATATACCCAGCAAGACCTAAATATTTGACGACTCTCGTTGGTGACTTAGGACGATGCCTAATCTTTAACGGATTCAATCTTGGTTGGTATCCCACTATGAATGCACTTCCTAATCATATCCTCCTGTGACAAGGAACCTATACTTTGGGAATCCCAAATTCACACTTGGAAAATTTAGCATACAACTCTCTTTCTTAAGTCCTCTAAGATTAGCTTAAGGTGCTCTTTGTGTTCTGCGTGTTTTCTTCGAATAGTTCAGTAATATCGTCAATAAAGACAATAATAAATTTATCTAGATATGGTTTGACCACCGATTCATCAAGGTCATGGAATTCGGCTGGTGAGTTCGTTCAAACAAATGCATAACTTGAAATTCATAATGGCGTTATGAGTTCTGAAGGACACGTCTTCGACACCTGTCTTATTCTCAAACCCTGTGGTGTAACCTGAACTGAGGTCGATCTTCGAGTAGAGCCTCGACCTCTTGAAGCATGATCAAATAAATCATCAATTCTGGGGAGTGGATAAGGTTCTTCTCAAATTGTCGTTTGTTTGTTAATTCAAGATAGTCCAATGCACATCCTGGATAATCCATCCTTCTCTTGACAAACAAGACCGGAGCTCCCCAGGTGTGGAATACTGGGTCTTAAACAGCCTTTGATCGGACAGTCTTTTTAGTTGCTCGATAACTCTTTCATGTTTTTGGAAGGAGCCAATCGATAAGGTGTCCGTGACTACAGGTGCAAACAGGCACCTCAAATTAATTTGAACTCCACTTGTCGAGTCGGGGGAAGATCTGGCAGTCCTCAGGTAATACTTCAGGAAGTCTTAATTTATGTGCGCACGACTAAGTCGCTTTATTCTTTGACCTTGTCTTCAACCTCCTTTGTAGTGACATGTGCCAAAAAGATAGGAAATCCTTTTTGCATGTACTTCTGCGTTTTAGTGCACGAAATGATGTTTAATCGTGTCACATTTCCCTGGTTACTTCCATCACCGTGTATGATTAAGGTTTCATTTCCCCAGGGGATGCGAACAATCTTCTCGGACACTACAATGGTTCGTTGGTACTTCGCCAACCAATCCATACCGATTATAGCATCGAAACTACCAAGTTCTACAGGCATTAAGTTTATGTTGAATGGGTGGTTTAGGAAGTTTAATGTGCAACCACTAAGGATAGTGTTTAACCCAATTATTCTCCCGTCAGCTAGTTCGACATCATAATAGTGATCTAGGGTAGATGGCGTGATGTCAATTTGGGAGCTAAATGCAGTAGACACAAAACTTCGATCGGCACCCGTATCAAATAAGATATAAGCATAGCGGTTGTTTAGAAGGAACGTACCCGCAACGATGTTGTCTGGGTTTGCCCCCGCATTTCCAACCACATACACCTTCGCTGGAGCCCTGTCATTCCCAGCTTGATTACCACGGTCATTGTTTCTCAGTTTTGGGCAGTTTCTTCTAAAATGTCCTTGAGCTCCGCACTCATAGCAACCGTTGCCCTTCTGATTATTGTTGTTGTTGCGGTTGTTGTTATTGTTGTTGTTGGCATTTGTAGGCCAGCTTCTACAGTCTTTGGTCAGATGTCCAACCCTCTTGCAGTTATTGCACCTAGGTGGACAAGGACCTTCATGATTGTAATTACACTTGGAACATAGAGGTTTAGGCCCGGCGTATGATTTCCTATCACTATTGCCTGCAGTGTAGGCCTGGCCTGTGTTCTGCCTCTTATTCTGTTGGTTTTGATTGTTCTTGGAAAGATCATCATACTTTCTTTTCCTTCTGCTGTCGTTCAGCAGGCATGGTCTTCATCCATCAGCTCATTTGTAAAACTCGAAAGCCTCTGTCATAGATTTTCGGCTTTGATGCCTTTACACTACCATGTATCATATCATGCAAGCCCACCGATATATTTTTCAATCCGTCTATCTCTTCTGGAACATCCTGGAACACATCAAGCAGTGCTGAAATCGTTGACTATAGGCCGACCACATCGGTGACCTTGACAATAAATTCAACATCTCATTGTCTTAATCTTCTTGATCTCACTCCTCCCTCGGGCAAGTACTTATCATCCATCAATTTCTCAGCGTTGCCCATGGCATCCATGAGCTGCTTCAGAGGAGTGGTCTTTAACATGGGCATCCACAATAAGACATCTTCTTGTAGAGTGCAAGGACGCAAATTTGTCTTGACTACTGCCTGTGCAATTGCTAATGCTAAACACAGACTCCATTTTCTCAAACCATCAAGTAAGTCCGACGACTCCCTCAGTGCCTTTAAAGTCCAAAGGTTTGCATTTTAGGAATTTCGAGTAAGAGCATTCGCGAACAGCTTGTGCTGGCCTTGGTCCTGAATCATTGCTGTCGTAGCCATTCCTAACTCTACTTGCTTCTGCTTCAGCCATTGCAGCAACAACTCCTTGGTCAATTAAGGCCTAAAGTTGTGCCTCAGTAACACTTGTGGTGGTTGTTGCATTTGGGGTTGGTGTGACTGGTGTTGACCTTGTGATTCGTTTTGGTGCCATTTTCTTCAATCACAAGAAAATACAATACCCGTTAGATTTTAATACAATCATAACGTGACATAACATATGCATCATAAATAAAATAAGATCACATCACATAGTGAAACATACAACCAACACAAGATCGACATAACATAATACATCCATTCCATATATAATCTGGAAATATACATGATCTGTTTGGTACACAATGCTTCCCTATCGCTAGGTTACAAAATGAAAATCAACATAGAGCCCTACTAGCCGGGAGTTACCCGTAATACTTAGTAGGCTATACAGGATAGCTAATCAGAAATAAAAGATCTATACAGGATAGCTAACCAAAACAAAAGATCTATACCGCCTGCTAGCTGGGAGTAACCCATAAAACTTAACAGACTGCATAGTAGATACAATCATAACCAAAGTCTAGGAACTGCTACCAGTGTCCTCCAATGTGTCAACGCGTGCTCCAGCCTCCAGGGCCTGGGTACGCATGATATGCTGAACAGCAAGATCATCTGCAGCCTGACGCTGCCACTCGTGGCGACGCACCTCAGTCTCTAACACTGTAACTCGTGCCTCTAATGCCCTGCAGTGAGCTTCAGACCTAGCCAAGTCCTGACGGGTCTGAATACTCTCTTGCTCGTAAGCAAGTCTCTCTCTCCTCAATACCTCAATCTCAGCTCTCACAGCTGCCCGATCCGCGGGGCATCGTGATGTCGTGAGTGAAACCCGAACTCTCTCTACTAGCGAACATCAACTCAAGACTGACCCTCTTGTTGACCATCTCTAAGCGGTCATCAACCTCCTCTCAATATCTCGAAACCTGGTCTCCATAGTGTCCACATGACTATGATCGACTCTGTGGGTCATAGTGGGTCCTGGCTGTCTCGCAGCAGCAGCAGCAGAACTCTCTCCAATCTCACAAACTAGTCTGGAGTAATAAGTAGTAGTCTCTTCTCTTCCGAGCGCGTGTCACCTCGGAATATCAGCTCTGAGCGCGGCTATAGATGGTGCAGGTAGTGGTATATAGGTAACAACGGTGGGGTCCCTGATGGAGTGTAGTGATGATAGAAGGCTGATGCTACATTCTCATCTAAACCTCAGAGTGCTCTAGGAGCTAAAGGTCGAATACCGTGGAATAAACAGACTGGTGTAGTAGAGGTGTAGGTGCCCTCATCCTCAGCTGGCACTAAGTCCTCAGATCTCAGCTCCGGAATATACTGGTACAATGATCCCTCCAGCTCCAGGGATCAGGTATATACTCTGGAGAATTGTGCCTGCTCCAACAACTGTTTAGGCAGCCTCCCTCGTAAGAGATCCTTAGAGGACATAACTCCAAGATCCTGTAGCCCTCAGAGTGAACAGAAGTATATGTAATGGCAGAATCAGCTGACATAACTACTGTGACCAGCAGAAACAACTTATGAGTATATATATATAAGGCTCTTATTGCAATATACGTAATATATTATAATCACATATATTAGTTATGAATGCATCTAGCCCAACTAACTAATACAACAACTAGTGTCCCATAAAAACCCCTTTTTATGAATGCAATGTTTGAAAACGGTTATAGTCCAGCAAAAACATTTGACCTGGTTCTCTATAACCTTGGCTCTTGATACCAATCTGTAACACCCCCCAAATTGGGTCGCAATCGATAAGTGGTCTGGGGCGATGTGTACTACAAGATCATAAGCACAAGATATATAAGAACGACACAAAATCATATAACATGATACATTGATTTAAGTGAAAGACGTTAATACTAAAGCATATAGCTATTACTTGTTCATTTGTTGAATATATCCATAAGTTGACAATACATTTCCCCAAATGATGATGCACCTAAATCTTAAAGCGTGCAATCCAAAATGAAACCCAACTGCATCCTTGGCATCCCAATGCCTATTGATCTCCTGAAAACATTGCTTAAAATCGTCAACAATAATGTTTTGGTGAAATTCTAGGTTTGATAAATCATAATGATCAGGACCGCAAGACCTTTTCCCGTGATAATGCCAAACTCATTCGGTATCACACAATACTAATTACATTTACACTAAGCTCATAGACACTGAACTCAGACGATCTTTTCAGGCAATTAAATAAATATTGGCAATTTACGCCTATCCGGATGTCCTAATCTAACCCTAAAACATCCTAAAAATGCGCATGCTAATAACGTTCCGTTCCCGTGTTAGCTAGTCACCTTAACAGGGAGGTCGTTTCCCGAATAGATCTATTAAATAACATCCGCGCTCACAATAATGTAAGTACTCAACAATTTATGCATTTGACAGGTTCATGAACATGGGACTAACTGGTTATCCGCAACTTAGGGCAAACATGTAATCAAATACTTGTGTCCAATTTCATACAACAACAGCATGTTTCCACCCATAATTATAAATCATGAAATCATAAAAAAAATTGGGCTATGATCGCACCTCGATGATGATCCAATAATATATAACAACTGCGGGAAAATACTTCACAATTATTCCCGAATGCAACCTAATCCAATATAGGTCGTATAAGTACCATGTACTTTGATTAATAACATTAATAGTTTTGTTACAACATACTATCGTTTCGGACTGCTATCACTAATTTTAAGAGGTCAAGACAAGACGTTCGAGAGTTAGGACCTTTAAATCGTCAAATCCAACAACATCTCGATACGCCGATCCGAAGAGGCCACAATATGAAACTCCCTAGTAATATATACTTTGGATAACCACATAACATTTTATATAGTTCAATCCCAACTAATGTTTTGTAAAATTACCGTTTAATAATGAAAACGTTTTAATTATCGTTTTAGTAAAACTACAAAACTTTTGCGGTATTTAACCCGATTTTAACGTTTCTTATGCCCATTCGTTTCGAATTAGGACGCTTCATCATAATTTAACATTTCCGATATTTGTACCCTCTTGAACAGTAACTTTTACTTTCACAACAGACGTGACTTTTAAAAATTCGTATTTGTTGTCGTAAAACCCCAAATGTCGTATTTTATTTCTTATACTCCGGTTAAACGATCTTATCGAGGAACGTCCCTTTTTTGAAATTCTATCATTGAATGAGGTTACAAAAATATAACTTCTGTCATGAATATTTACTTTTATAAAAATAGTTTATAAAAGTATTAATTGTCGTAAAACGCGCGAAAATTCATGAACATCTTTGTTATTAATAGACAAATTACGATTCTTATCAATTTTTTTGAATCCTACAAATATTATTATGTATTAAAAATATCCACACGTGCTGTTTTATTATAACAATTTTATAAAATGTTTTATAAAAATTCTTTTAACACTTATAATTCCCGTTTTATAAGCTATACTGTTTTTAAACCTTATTTGTTTTATTATTTTTTCCGTGAACTTTTTCGTTATTTTAATCCGTGTGAAAGTTCTTAACTTTTTCGAATGCGTCGTAAAGTATTATCTAATAAAATAATAAAATAAGTATATTTTTATAATACTTTTTTGGACTGAATTTTACATAACAATCATAAGTCCATTTTTGCCCTAGTTTTTTAGTTTTTTAATTACCCACTAAAACTTTTAAGCTTTAATTAAATTTAAAAACTTAGTATCTATTTATAACTTCATATTACTAACCATAAAACATGTGCATAAGTTCATAATCAATATTAACTTGTCATATATTTCTTTAACATAAAACATATTCAGAACTTAAAAATCCTTATTAACCCATAATCATGTTTACACCAAAACAACATGATACAATATTTTATCATCATTTTTAACATGATATATGTAATAACATAACATATTATTAAAAATGTTTTGTAATCCATTGTGCATCAGTTTCAAGTATCAACTCCCAATTTCATGATAAAATCCTATAATGGTGTATACAAACTAAATAGAAATAACATATGCATATCAAAGAAAGTTTACAAGAATATAAAGAGTTCAAGTAGACCTTATGGTGTATGAAGATGATGATAATCAAGTGCTAAACCCTTGTTTAGCCACAAAACCAAAGCTTGCACTTAAGAAAACCCTTATTTTCTTAATAAAAACCCTAGCTTCCTTTTCTTGATTAACACTTGAAAATGCTTAGCCAATACTTGGAAATACCTTAGAATGCCTTATAATTATGTGTATAGAAGGGTATAGTTGAATAAAATTGTTGTATGATTGTGTTGGGGGGGGGGGGGGTCTGTATGCCGTAGCATATAGAGAGACAAAGGGAGGACAATATTTGATTTTGGTTAAGTATTTTGCTTGTATGTTTTCTCATCACTAGATACATGTATATATATGGTGCAAGTCTTTAGTCAAGGAGACAAGGTATGGTCCTAGGGATGGTCTTGGTCATAGTCTTGGTCAAAGAGACAAGGCATGGCTAGAATTAATGAGAAGGCATGGTACAAGACTAAGTCGGTTATGATTTTCTTCTTTTCATTTTTCTTTGGTATAAATGCTCATAATTTTTCGCAAAAGAGTGAAGAATAAGAGATATTTTTGTAACTTTTTATGTATTGGAGGTATAAATGTTGGGATATTTGTTGAAGCGTAGAAAAGTTTTGTGTTTCCGGTAAGTGCCTAAACGCAATGTATCGCGAAACGTATAACACTTTACTAGCCGATAAAAAATAATATGAACAAAGGTTAATAATTGATTCTCAAATAATTATAAACCCTTAGCTTGAATTGTAAACCTTTGTATTGATTGATCCCGTATTAACATTGAACGCTAATTTTTAGCTTACACGATTTAATGTAACGTTTACGATTTAAAGCAAACACGTACAATACAAAAAAAAGTACATTGTAGATTTATCGACGTCGTCAATGTCTTGAAAACACAGGGTGTTATATAGGGTATTTAGGATAGTAACAGGACATCCAAAAGGTCTCATGAAACTTATGCTTGGAGGTCTACCAATTATAAGTTCATAGGGTGTCTTGTTATGAGGCTTTCTCACTAAAACCCTATTCAGAACAAAACAAGCAGTATTAACTGCTTCAGCCCAAAATATAGTAGGTAGAAGTGAGTCTGCTAGCATAGTTATAGCAGCCTCAATCAGAGTCATGTTCTTTCTCTCAGCAACTCTATTTTGTTGTGAAGTTCTGGCAACACTAAATTCCCTTTTTATCCCTTTTAATCCACAGAATTCATTCATTTCCCAATTTTTGAATTCTGTCCCATTATCACACATGATTACTTTAACATTATGGTTTAATTGGTTTTCTATTTCTATTATAAATCTCTTAAGAATCCCACTTGTCTCATCCTTTAAGGCTAAGAAGAAAACCCAGCTAAACCTGCTAAAGTTATCAGTCACTACAAGGCAATATGTCTTATGGTTGATACTCCTAACATATGTTGGACCAAATAAGTCCCAATGCACCATCGTAAGGGTTGGCGTGAATAAGCTCACAAAAAAGCTTGGTCTTACAGGAAGCCTTGTGTTGCTTTCCTTTCTGACAAGCAACACAAGTATGGTCATTTACAAAAATCTTTAAAGGAAGACCTCTTACAAGGTTTCCCTTCACAAGTTTATTCATTGTTTTCAAATTCACATGACCCATCCTCCTATGCCATAATTTAGACTTATCAATTGTGGCATTTGCAAACAAACAAGTTAAATCTCCAGAAGGAACAACATTCCTTAAATCAAAGCTGTACATATTGCTTTGCTTGGGAACTCTAAGCAGTACTTGGTTTTCATCAAGTAGCTTAAAATCAGGAGACAAAACAAGACATTCAGTTTTAGTGAAAAGAACATTGTTTTTCTTGTCACATATTTGTGAGACAAAGAAAAGATTAAAATTTAGTTCCTTTACAAAATACACATCTTCAAAGTCTAACTTATCTATTCTTATCTTTCCTTTACCTGTTATTTTACCTCCTCTAGTACCACCACCAAAGGAAACAAAACCTCCATCAATGTCTTGATAGTCAGTAAGGAAGTCTTTGTTCCCTGTCATGTGCCTGGAACATCCACTGTCAAATATTCCTTTGTTCTTCAAAGCTTGTTATGGATTTCCCTGCACAAAAGTAAGAGAGTCAGTATCTCTTGGGGACACAAGCCACTACTGACTTGAGTCTGCCTTGTGGATCTATATAATTTACTCTTTTTGAGACCTATGATCCACTATTGTCTTTGGAGACATTGTTTAAATCAGTCATTTTGGGCCTCCAAACACAACCTACTGAGGCCTTAACAGCAGTGACCCCATTACCCTTAACAGCACTAACTGCTGTTTGCCCAGCAGTATTAACACCCTTTACTTTGACAGTATTAACTATTTCATTTAAAATACTAGTGTTTGGTGTTGTTGATTTATGAAAAGGCCTTCTAATAGGTAAATGTGACTTATGAAAAGTATTTGTTCTTGTTTTTGAAACATTCACTCTATTTGTATGGGTAGCAGTATTAACTTGTTTGACTGCACCAGTTGATGCTGCTGCTCTGAAAGAGCTTTACTTGGCAGCACTAACTGGTACTCTTCCAATCCTTGTTAAGACAGCAGATGGAACAAATTTATTTTGATGATTTATTCTTTGAGTGTTGTTCCAAACTGGTCTAACTTCCCTATGACCAGTAACTTTTCCCATATCTTTCAAAACAGATTTAGCCATTCTCTTTTCATGAAAATCACAATCTTTTATTAGATGGCTGTAACTGCCACAAACAAAACAAGCTTTCTTTGTAAACCCAAATCCTAACCCTAGTTTTTGAGTCATTTGTCCATTCCAAGCTCTTCTATCTACCTTAGGATTTTGAGTGATCATTATAGGTTTTTTTAGCTTATTTAGGTTTAACAGATTCATTCCTAGCATTAGTAAACTCAATCCTTTTAAAACTAGGTTTGTTTGTTGCTTGCAAATCATTAGATTGAAAAATGTCCTCATCATCACTAACCCAATCTTCAATTGAATAACTCCACTAAGGCCTAACAAATGCAAAACTCTAGGGCATTTTCTACACTAGTATCATTTAAAAAGGTAACTTTGCATCAACTTGAAACACAATAGCACTATCTTATTATTTGTAGGCTATAGAAAACAGAATCATCCAATCTCAAAAGATAGGTCACTAGTGGAAGGCAGGGTATTCCTAATTAAGGATGAGACACAGTATGATTCCATTAACCTTTCCTTTTGAACCTATCATTTGTTTGGATTGTCATCTCCCATCACTTGAAACGCTCTCAAATACAAAAACACTATTAAACAATTCACTGCCACTTGAATCATTTTCATTTAATTGATCTCCATATCCTAGACCAGTTTTATCTTTAGCACTTAATTGACTACTGATCAATTTATTTAAGTTTTTAGAAGATGTTTCAAACTATTCTAGTTTAGCTTTCAACTCATCTTTTTCTCTTAAGGTTTCATCTAACTAATTTTTAAGTCAGTATAGCATAACTTTGTGTCTTTTACATCAAATTCTAAGACTGCAAGTGTTTTCTCATAACAAACTTCATTTTTCTGATGAATAATTAATTGTGCCTCTACAGATTCTAGGCCTAACTGATAAGCTACAATTTCTAGATTAGCCTTACTAAGAGTTTTCGCTGTCATTACAAAACTATTTTTTGAAGTTTTTCATATGTTTTCACACAGTTTTTAGAACAAGATTGTACCTTTGTGTCTGACCCTGAGGAGTTTGAAGTGTAGGTCATGAGAGTAAACTCAGTTGGTTCGTCTTGAGCTACATAATTCCAGTCATATCCCAATCCATCTTGGATAATCAAGCAATTATCCCTAACAACCAATGCATCCCAAGGTCTCTATTGTACATCCTTTCTGGTGTTGACCCTGCTCCTATAACCCGAACCTCTCTATTCATGTTTCCCTTTTATTCTTGGTGCTGTGTACATTACCCTTGTCAAATGGCCCCCTTCTATGTAGTATTAAGCATTCAACCTTAGTTTTATCAAAACCTACAGGTTCTTTGCCATTGAAGATTCATTTCCTTCCACTTCTTATAGAACGCTTTAACCCTCATAGAAAGCATGGCGCACCTGCCATATTAAGGTCCATTTCTTTTCCACATCATTCATGATCAATCTGTCTCTAGTCCTTCATTATCCATTGTGGACACTTTGGCTGATTTGTAAAGAATGAAACAATAGTTCATCAGTATATGAATGATGAAGAGCTTGTCCCTGAGAATTAATGCCTGCTTGCAGTACGAACACCAGTACTTAGGGGGGGGGGGGGGGAGGGGGTGGGTGGGGGGGGGGGGGGGGGGGGGGGGGAGGGGGGGGGTGTGTTGTTTTTTTTCCTAACTCATATTGCTGTTATGGTCCTTCTTGCAGAGAAAAGGCCACATTCTAAGAGTTGAAGATGGATCCAGAGAAACCTTTGTTATTACTTCAAATACTTTTAATTATTGTATAATCCTCAATACTAAATCATTATAATACAACTTTGTTTCCTCATAAATTAAAGCTACATATTCCATGATGAAAGATAGTGCTCTAATTATTTTTCTGATTTGCTCCTTCATTTAGAAACAAGCTACAACCATGAACTTCTAGTAGCTGATAAGTTTTTGAAACCATCATATGCTTTAATCTAAGGCCTTCTATGTCAGATACATAAAAGTTTTCAATTGTTGCTTCAGACTTCTTCTACATCTTCTTAGATTTAACATTTACCTACCAAACCACTCTTGATAGCAGCCCACAGATTTTTTGCATCCTGTTATTTAGTCATGAATCTTAGTTGATACTCATCAGGAATAGCCAAAAGCAAAATGCTTTTAGCTTTTCTTTCTCTTTGTCTTGCTAATAGTGCTTGAGCAGTCTTTGGAGGTACTTCAGTTTCAACACCATTTTAATCTGTTGTTACTTGTATAGGACCATCACCATTCAAGATCACTTACCACAAACTATAATCTGTGTTAGTGAGATAATGCTCCATCCTCATGCTCTAAAGGGTATATTCACCCTTCATGAGGATAGAAAGTTTTACAATAGACACCATTTGAGGAGATTCTACTGGTGCTATTTGTGTTTTAGGTTCTTCACCAGACATTGTATTTTATAGGAAGAGATCTAGATCTGATAAAGTTCTTCTTCTTCAGAGTTTCTCCACAAACTCTGATATCACTTGTGAAGTCCTAATGAACAGATCTTCTAGCATGTTAAAGCTTATTTAACTTGGATAAATCCAAACTAACTATATGAGAAACTATGATTGTGAATACTACAAGTTATGCGAAATCTAACTTGTAATACAAAGAAGAACAAAGAATACTAAAAACTTTAGATATATTTATTGCAAATATTCTGCCTAGGTTACAGAATAACTAACTATGAATTGATAATTCTAACTATGCCATAAGGTTCCTTTTATACACCAAGGAAACCTTAATGGGCTTACAAAATGCATATAATGATAATGCATATCTATTCCTAATATATCTCATGCATATCACTTTAGCAGTACTAACTATATAATACTAACAGTACTAACTATACTGGCAGTACTAACAATGTACTGGCAGTACTAACTAATATAACTAGCAGTACTAACTACTTAGTCTATTTCTTCAGTCTTTAGCAGCAATATCAATCTTGAACCAGTAGTAGTAAAGTAGTACTAGCAGTAGTAACTCAAAATTCCCAACATAGGTGCTCGACCTCCTTACTATGCTAAGAAGGACTTCACTGATTACCATTTGCCCGACAAATGGGAAATCGCTAGAAGTGCCGAGCTTAACCCATTTAAGGATGTCCTAGTATTTAGAAGGATGGTAAAATTATTAGGATTTATACCAATAAATCTTAAAGGAAATATGTGGGAGTCAGAAGATTTGATAGAGATATGATAGATTAGAACAAGCCACCAAAAACAAGAGATGGAGTGTGGCACGCTAAGATTAGATTGATCGATCTAGATGGAGAGGAATTCACTAAAACCTTCCAATCTATTCCCACCACTAGAAAGTTGTTTGAGAAAGAAAATCCAAGCGAGATCATCGACTTGGATCATTTTCATGACTCCTAGGAGTGTGACTCCGAGTCTAGCTACAAGACTCGTTAAATAAATAAAAGCACTTGTTGGGAGGCGAGCCAATTTCTTTAATTTAATGCATCTTAGGAATGTCTTGTGTGTCTTATGTCAGTTTCGAGTCATATGATTGTGATAATTAATCTCAGGTTTTATGCAGTATTTCTATAGGATATAACTAATAGAATTGTGTGCAGCATTTTTTTTTCAAGAAAACGAATGTGAACTTTTCACAGTGTCTGGAGACGGCGTCAGGATTTTTCCTGATGGCGTCACGTCTCCAGACTTGTGAAAATTCAAAATTTTTTATTATTTTTGAAAAATTAATTATGTATAATTTCCAAAATTTGTAATTTTCTTAAAAACCTGCAGAAATCCACAATTACACTAACACAATCATCCTATCTTTACTGCTTTCATAGAGTCTAAACCCTAAAAGTTTCGTTGTATATATCATTATCACGCCGATTTTACGCCAGGTGTAGTTGTTTCTTGTCTTTGATTTACAGGTTATATTTGATGAGAAGAAGCACATGAGTTCTTTGGAGCTGCATGTGGACGAATCTTGGATGACGATTTAGCCAGTTATCATATGTTTCTTCTCCATTATTGAGCAAACCAGGGGAGTACTAGTTTCTTTTGTCTTTCTCTTTTCCCTTTATTTGTTTTTGAGTACTTTTAAGAACATTGGGGACAATATTCAAAATAAGTGAAGGAGAGAATAAACCTTAGAAACTATTCCTTCAATTCCCATTTGCTCTGTCCTTAAAATGATAAGTAATATATCAAAACTGATGAGGTGTCATTTTATACACTATTTTAGGGTCATTTAACCCCCTAAATCATGCAAATATGCCCAGATTATGTGCTTAATCATTTGTTTTCAGGTTTTTAGCACTTGGATGACATTTGGAGGAAATATACGTGACTTGGGCTCATTTAGAGAAGAAACGGATAAGACTACGACTCTTGAACAAGAACCATGAAGAATTATTCACTCAGAGCCTAGAGACGATGTCGCAACCATAAAGCGACGGAATCATGACATTCATGGTGACGACGTCAAAGATTTAGCGACGGCGTCAGGACGTGGCTGACTTAAAGTAAATCTAGAACCATCTACATGGCGACGGCATCAGGAGTACAAAGCGATGCCGTCACAACGATATCTCTATAAATACAAAACCAATTTTAGGGTTTTAAAGTGTGTAACTTTGTATAACTTTAGGGAGACGAACCCTAGTCTTTGTAGCAGCTTTAAAGGTCATTTTTAAGGCCTCAAACCCTATTGTAACTACCTTCTATCCATGTTTTAATCAGGTAAGAGTGTTATTCGTTAATCACTCAATATGTCTATGTGTTGTGTGATTAATCTATGTTCTTGCTTTATCTTTAACATGCTAGGCTAAACCCTCCATTGTATTTGCTTATGATTGCATGAAAGTCAGATTGTAGATCCTATTACTGTTGCTTCTTGTTGATGAATGTGCGTGTTAGGCTTTAGAAAACCAACTTTTATCTGTATTACTGTAGACACGTCTAGGGAAATGCGAGTGCGTAGAAAGGATACCATCGGGTAATAGTCTTCATACTACCTTACCCCCTTATATGGTTGATCCCTCTTAAGATATTTCACACGCATTTAATATACTCTTAGGAGCCTTGTAATAGTCTTCATACTACCTTACTTGTGCGTTGCCTTAACGAAATATTAAATAGACGGCGGGTTCGTGTAATTCGTTCATGACTTAGAAATAGTTACACAGATCATCACAAGTGTGACAAAGCAACAACACTAGGAGAAGCAATCTAGGAGTAATACATGATTAAATAAACACAATCTTTTGTTATATTGTTATCACCAGTAGCTTAGTTTATTATTTAGTTTAATAGCTAAAACCAACCAAACCTCTTAAATATATGATTTACCTGCTTTCTTATAAATATAAAAATACAAAAAATAATCTTCTCTCAACCCTTAGAATTCTGTTAGACCGTAATCAAAGAATTTTGTTAGACGCGTGATACAAGCCTTTCCACAAGACCTAATTTTCCCTAGAGAACGATAACAAAAACCCCAACAACCCCTGAGTCTTTCCTTTATGATTTTTTTTTTTTGTGTATATTTTACCCCTGAGTCTTATTACCAACCCCCTTGAGTCCTTTATTATATCTTTTTTTATCTTTTTTGTCTTTTATTTTTCTGTTGAGTCCTTTTTACTAATATTTTTTAGTCTGTTTGAGTCTCTTTTTTTTTTTTTTGTTTGAGTCCTTTTTTCCATGTTTTTATTTTTTTTTCTATTGTTATTATTTTTTTTTTTTGTTTTTGTTATTTT
Organism: Tanacetum coccineum; assembly: GCA_026074375.1. NCBI lineage: Eukaryota > Viridiplantae > Streptophyta > Magnoliopsida > Asterales > Asteraceae > Tanacetum > Tanacetum coccineum. The sequence goes on from BQNB010043362.1 coordinate 38,736, forward strand.
ATTTTATTTTTTCCTTTCCCTTTCTTATTCTAATTTTTTTTTTTTTTTTCTTTTTTTTCATGTATTTTTTATCACTACTATTTTTTTTAGTTTTTATTTTTTGATCTTTGTCTTTTTTTTTTTGTAATTCATTAAGACCCTTATATTAGAGTCTTTTTTTGTGAGTGGGGTGGGGGTGGTGGGGGGCCTATACAACCCTACAACGATTATGTATCATAGCCTAGGGATTGCAAAACTTCTTGTAGAAGTCCCTTACGACAACCGCAACATCAGTCTAGGCGAATTAATCAGTTTTGCTCAGGTGAACTAATCATTTTTTATTCAGGCGAATTAAACATCTCTTCTCAGGCGAATTAAACAGTTTTGTTTTAGGCGAATTAAACAGATTTATTTTAGGCGAATTAAACAGATTTGTTTTAGGTGAATTAAACAGCTTTGTTTCAGGCGAATTAAACAGATTTGTTTTAGGTGAATTAAACAGCTTTGTTTCAGGCGAATTAAACAGATTTATTTTAGGCGAATTAAACATTTCCTTTAGGTGAATTAAACATTTGCTTGGAAGAAGTATACCAATTTGCTTGGGTGAATTATACGGTTTATTTCTTTGATTTATAAAATACCGTGAAATATTAACTCATTTTCCTGGTTTCATCAAGAATTGTAAAATCCCGTGTAATCTTAATATTTCATCACTTAAACATATCTCATTTTAACATAACAACCTCTAATTACTGATCGATCAAGAAGTTATCTTTTCACATAACAAATTCAATATGACTACTTTAGCAGAACATATAATTGTGGCTGGAGCTGAGAACCGACCTCTAATGCTTGAGAAATCAATGTACGATTCATGGTCAAGTCGTATATGACTATTCATCAAAGGGAAGAAACATGGTAGGATGATGCTTGATTCAATCGACAATGGTCCACTGGTCTACCCAACTATTGAAGAAGATGGACAGACTCAACCTAAGAAATACTCAGAACTCACTGAAGCACAACAACTTCAAGATGACTGTGATGTTCAAGCAACTAATATCATTCTTCACGATCTTCCACCTGATGTGTATGCACTTGTAAACCATCAAGAGGCGGCTAAAGATATTTGGGATAAAGTCAAGCTACTAATGAAAGGCACTGAATTATCATATCAAGAACGTGAATGCAGATTGTACAACTTGTTTGATAAGTTTGCTTCCATTCAGGGTGAAATATTATATGAGTATTACTGGAGATTCTCTCAGCTGATCAGTGACATGCATACTATTAGGATGACAATGCAGCAAGTTCAAGTCAATACCAAGTTTTTGAATGCTCTTTCACCGAAATAGAGCAAGTTTGTCACTGATGTGAAGTTAGCAAAGAGTTTGTATACCACCAACTATGATCAGTTGTATGCATACCTCAGTCAACATGAACGACATGCTCAGGAAGTATGTGTCATGCGTAAAGGATATTTAGATCCTCTTGCATTGGTAGCTAATTCTCAAACTCTATACAATCCCTCTCAGTCTCCACAACATTCACACCAGTTTATGTAGCACTTATTCATCAACACCATCACACTCTAGTCAATCCATAACAACAATCAGTTTCTCCACAACTATTCATATCTTCGTCAGGGTGACACAACAATCTCAAGCTAAATTTCCTCAATTAGACTCTGGTCTCGTAGTTCCTACATTTTAGCAAGAAGAGGATCCGATTGAATGTATCAACAAAGCATTGGCATTCCTATCTGTTGTGGCATCAAGGTTTCCACCTTCAAACAATCAACTTAGAACATCTTCCAATCTCTTAAATCAGGCAACTATTCAAGATCGAAGAGTCACAGTTCAACAAGTTCAAGGAAGATAAACTTAGAGTTTTGTTGGCACTGGAAATAGAGGAATTGCTACAACCTTAAGGGGAAACTATGCAGTTAGTCAAGCAAAGGTTGTGAAGTGTTATAACTATCTGGGCGAAGGGCATATGGCGAAACAGTGTACTTAGCCAAATAGGCTAAGAAATTCTACATGGTTTAAGGAGAAGTTGATGTTAGTCGAAGCACAAAAGATGGTTAAATATTAGATGAAGAGCAACTTTCATTCATAGAAGACCCTGGAATAGCAGAAGTTCAAGTTTCTCAACAGACAATCCCTCAGAATTTAGTCTTCTAGACTGAGGATTTGGATGCCTATAACTCGGATTGTGATGATCTATCCTCAGCTAATGCGGTTCTGATGGCAAATCTTTCAAGCTGTGATTCAGATGTCCTCTCTAAGGTACCATACTCTAATAATTATCTAAATGATATGATTAATCAGGATGTGCAAGAGATGCCGTATTCTAAACAAACACATATTGTAGAATTTCCAGATAATAAGACAACCAGTGATAGCAATATCATTCTTTACTCTTAATATATGCAGGAATCACAAGATTCGGGTATTCAGGATACTAATTCTTCTGCACTAAATGATTTTTTGGTTCTATCTTTGGTTGAACAAATGACTGATCATGTAGCTAATTTAGATATGGAAAATCAGACAAACAAAATGGTAAATGAATCCTTAACCGCTAAGCTTGAGAGATAGAAAGAACGTGTCATCATTTTTGAACAAAGACAAAATGTAGATTTAAACAAACGTGAAAAATTAATAGATTCTATAATATACGATTTAATTCGGAATAGAAATGCAAAGTTTGCGGCTTTTTAGCAGGAGATCGATACACTTAAATAAAATCTTTCTAATCATGTCAGAGAAAAAGAATCTTTATCAACAACATTAACTGTTTTCAAAACAGAATGTAAAGAAAAAGAATCTAAAATACATGGACAAAGAAATTGTTTTAGAAAATCAAAATAAAGAAGTAGAAAATATTCTTTGTAAGTTGTATCAGTCTACGTAAGCAATGCATATGCTAACGAAACCTTAAGTTTTTTACGATAACACTCATAAACAAGATCTTGGTTATCAAAATCCATTTCATCTTAAAAAATCTCAGCGGATTAAGCCAACATTATATGATGGTAGTGTTATTGCTAAGGAACATGATGTGATTTCTGTGATTAATAATGAAGAGACATTGATTTTGGAAGAAGATAGTCGATCAAAGATGCTTGATAAATAAAATGATCCAATTTCAATAAAACAGAAAATTAATATTTATCCAATTGATTATTCAAAGTTGAATAAATTAAAAGAAGATTTTGGTAAACGTTTTGTTACTCAAAAAGAATTGTCTGCAGAACAAGCTTTCTAGTTAAAACATTCGAACTATAATCCTGACACATCTGTTAAGTCACATACACCTGTTAGAATTGAAGCTCCTAGTGAACTTCCTAAGGTAAGTTTGGTAAATAAAAGTCTTAAAAAGCTAAAATATCAACTCGCTAGTTTTGACAAGATCGTGATAAAGAGAACCACATTTGATGCTATAACGGCAGGTGCGTAGGGTTTTCAACATACAAAAGCTTGTTTTGTAACTGAAATAATTCCATTTTTAAAAGTTTTAAAATATACATTTAATGCGTTTGATAAAACTCTTTTAGATGAAATTAATGAAGTTCAAACTATTTTTAACCAAATGGAAGCGACTGTTGATCAGTGTTTTGTAGACAAAAATGCTTTTGAAATTCAAATCAAACAACTTAGTATTGATAATGATCAACTCTTGAAACAAATCATGTCTCAAGAAATTGTGCATATTGCTGTGAATTATGTGGATATTCTTAATGTGAATAAGTCATGTGTGGATGAATGCAATAAGTGTCTAGAAATTAAGACCGAGCTTTCAAAAAGAAAGATTTGATTGAAAAAGATGTTTACGATAAACTTTTGAAAAGTTATTCAACACTAGAAAATCATTGCATTTGTTTGGAATTAGCAACTCAATCAAGAAATTTTTCAAAAGGACAATATTCGTGAAAACCAAAATGCTTCTACATTTAATCAATTATTTGAAATAAATGAATTGAAAGCTCAGTTACAAGAAAAGGACATGGTCATAAGAAAGTTGAAGGATATGATTAAATCTTTAAGTGGAAAAGATAGTGTGGAAAATGTAACGAAAGACATTGATGAGGTTGAAACGATAAACATTGAATTGGAGCATAGTGTGGCAAAATTACTTTTTGAAAATGAAAATTTAAGAAAAGGACGAGAGCATTTGAAACCAATTTACAAAGACCAATTTGACTCAATTAGAAAGACACGTGTTTAATCCAAAGAACATTGCGCCTCTTTAATTACTCAAATCAATGCAAAGTCTGTTGAAAATTCAGATTTAAATGCTCAACTTCAAGAAAAGATTTTTGCTATTACAGCATTGAAAATGAATTAAAGAAACTTAAAGAGAAAAATGTTGTTGATACTGCTATTTCAAAATCTATTGTCACTATTGCTCCAAGAATGTTCAAGCTAGACATAAAACCTATTTCTCATAGACTTAAGAACAATAAGGATGCCCATGAGGTTTATCTTGAGAAGACTATATAAAATACTAACACCCTTTGTAGACTTGTAGAATGCGCTAGAAAATAGAATCCTAGTGAACCTTTATTAGAATCTACTTGCTTGTTTACAAAACACGTTCAGGAATTGTTAGTCTATGTCTCTTAGACATGCCCTAGTTTAACGAAACCTTGTGAGAAATCAGTTGTTGTCACACCAATGAACAAGGACAAGAAAGTTAGGTTTGTCGAACTTGTCAAATCTTCAAGCAACATTCCTAAGTAGACTGATTCTCTTAGAACTAAAGATTCTAACAAGCCTTTGTTGAAGTCTACAGGAGTAAACACTCTTACTAGTGCTAGCAGATCAAAGCCTTCAGGTAATACAAAGAAAAATAGGATATCGTGACCACCAAGTAGCAATCAGAAGAATAAAGTAGAAGAACACCCTAGGAAAGTTAAATCTAGTTTAGATAAGATGAATTCTGTTTCTGAACCTATCAGTAATGCACATGTTAAGCATTCTGTAAAAAATGCTAAGTTTGAATCTATTTGTGCTATCTGTAACAAATGTTTGTTTGATGCTTATCATGATATATATGTTATTGATTATGTGAATGACGTGAATGTGCGTTCTAAATCTAAATCTAAAAGAAATAAAATGATAAAAGTATGGAAACCTACAAGTAAGGTGTTTAATGAAATTGGATATAGTTGGAAACCTACAGGTAGGACCTTCACTATAGTCAGAAATAAGTGCCCTGTAACTAGGTTCACCTCCACTAAAGTAGTGTCTACTAAGGAAACCACTAACAAATCAGTTCTTACACCAACTCAAGGAATCATAGTTTACAGTAAGTGATCCAAAACACCAAAATTAGTAGGATCGAGTAGTAAATCTAAGATCACATAATCTAGAATCTCTAACTCCTTGGACCCTACTCAATCTGGGGGATCCACTGTTTCTGATGTTCCATCTTCTTCTCCTAACGATTGTAGGTTGTCCAAATTATTCTATGGTATTTGGACTTCGGATGCTCCAAGCATATGACCAGAAATCGCTCTTAACTCATCAACTTCGTTAGTAAATTCTTGGGTACCGTCAGATTTGGAAATGATCATATTGCTAAGATAATGGGTTATGGAGACTATCAAATAGGAAATGTTACGATATCTAAGGTTTACTATGTGGAAGGGTTAGGTCACAACTTATCCTCTGTGGGATAATTTTGTGATTTCAATCTCGAAGTAGCTTTTTGCAAACACACCTGCTTCATTCGTGACTTAGAAGGTGGTGATCAACTCAAGAGATCTAGGGGTTCAAACTTATACACTTTATCTATGGATAATTTGTTATCCTCTCCTATATGTCTCTTGTCTAAGGCCTCAAAGACCAAGTCTTGGTTGTGGCATTGAAGATTATCTCATTTAAACTTTGATTATATCACTTCTCTTGCCAAACAAGGTCTAGTCCAAGGTCTTCCAAAACTAAAGTATCAGAAGGATCACTTGTGCTCTGCCTGTGCTCTTGGTAAAAGCAAGAAACAATCCCATAAACCTAAATATGAAGACTCCATTCAAGAAAAACTCTATCTGTTACATATGGATCTTTGTAGGCCAATGAGGATTCAAAGTATCAATGGGAGAAAATATATACTGGTTATCGTTGATGGTTATTCTCGGTTTACATGGGTAAAATTTTTACGATCGAAGGATAAAGTTCCATAGTTCGTTATTAAATTCCTCAAAATGATTCAAGTTTGTCTGAATGCAACCATTCATAACATTAGGACTGATAATGGCACTGAATTTGTCAATCAGACACTAAGAGCTTATTATGAAGAAGTCGAAATCTCACATCAAACATTCGTTGCTCGCACTACACAACAAATGGAGTTGTCGAAAGACGAAACTGTACTTTAGTAGAAGCTGCTCATACCATGTTGATCTTTTCAAAGGCTCCGTTATTTCTCTAGGCAGAAGTAGTCGCGACAGCTTGCTATACTCAAAACCGATCATTAATCCAAACACGTCATAATAAAACACCGTATGAACTTCTCCATGATAGAAAACCTGACTTATCCTATCTTTAAGTCTTTGGTGCTCTATGCTATCCCACTAATGACGGTGATGACCTTGGTAAGTTAAAACCTAAAGCTGATATAGGAATCTTTGTTGGTTACGCTCCTGCAAAGAAAGAATTCTAAATCTACAACAAAAGGACCTGAATGATTATTGAAACTATTCATGTTAGTTTTGATGAGTTGACAACAATGGCTTCTGAACAATTCAGTTCAGGACCCGGGCCTAAACTTTTGACTCCTGGAACAATCAGTTCAGGACTCGTGCAAAACATTCCTTCTTCAACTCCGTATGTCC